>JANHGB010008957.1:0-27218 GCA_026283785.1 Coracopsis vasa
TCCCTGCCCATGGCAGGGGGGTTGGAACTGGATGATCTTAAGGTCCTTTCCAACCCTAACTATTCTATGATTCTATGGAGTAACTTGTTACACATTTTCTCTTTTTTAATGGTGCATATACTTGGGGAAAAAGTTGAATAGATTTTATTCCATGCAGAAAAAAACTGTCTATACTGCATGTTGCAATGGGCCCTCATTCATATGCATTGTATGTTGTTTCAGATTATTATTTATGATATTTATGGCGACAAAAGTAAACAAGAAGTTCATTCTGATGTGCTAGATACCACGTCCTGGATCTTTCCCATTGGAGCATTACTTAGGATAATTAGAGGATGGTAAGAAATCCAGGTCATATTTAAATAGAGTTTCTGAAAGACTGTATATGTTTCTCTTGTATTTTCATTTATTTATGACACACGTCTGATCTGCAAGAGTGTCTTTTTCTTTCTTTATAATTAGACTGATACCAGTGAAAAAAAGCATGAAACAAGGCTTCAAATGCTGCAGTACAAAAAAAAGTAAATTGTTTCTCCTGGGAACTAGCTTCAAACAGAAAGTTGCTAATAGAACCACAAGTAAGTTTAGACTTCCTGCCTGAAGTGCTAAGACAGTACAGCCATAATCATCGCTAGAAGCATGCGTATGCCAAAGAAAATGTTTCTTTTACAGTTCAGTTCCATTATACAGTAGCTGTTGCGAAAGAACCATAAAATGAACAATCTCAGCTGCTGTTTGTAATGTAATGTTTAGAGGAATGTGGATGCAGACGGATATACAAGTACCTTTAAGGCAGATTTTGCAAGTGTCTTGGTTTGCTTTGGGAAGCTGGATCTGGCACCATGTCAGTTGCATTGGAATTTAATTGGTGAGGCTTACAGTGAATGTTTCTGATAGTAAGCCATAGTAACAATGCATGTCACATTTGTACAGTTTTGAGGCAGCCTTGTTTGGCTTTGCATACATTTATTTCATATCCTAAGAAATACTGAATGCCATTATTGTATGTAAATGTTTTATGCCTTGCATAGTATCTGCCTGAACAGGATATGTTTTGATGTGTCAATTAATATATTTGTTCTGGTAAAATAAGGGTTTCTATTTACATTGTGGTTTAGCTTTTTTTCTTATACAGTTAATGTTTTAAGTTGGGTTAGGCTACATCCTGGAGGAGAACTTGTGTGTTTTACTTTGAAAGCATGGAAGTACAAGCCCCATATTTATCTAAATTGAATGTGACTACTGAAGTACAGCATAAGAAAGGTGTGATGGTTGGCTTGATAAGAAGAGCTCATTACTGAACAGCACAACACATGTGCTGTATAAGAACAGTCTTACCTAACTGCAACAACTCAGTTCATGATATCATTATTACAGTTGGATTTTTTATGAGAAACCAAAGTTCCAGGGTCGGAAGTATGTACTAGAAGAAGGAGAGACTGTGTTGGATCACCTTTGGGATCTTCCGAGCGTGAAACATCATCGAAGAAACCTCACAGTTGGTTCAGTCAAACATGTAACAAAGGTATAGACTTCGTTAATAATATACTTGCATACGTAAATAATTTCGGTTGGCCACGGTGGTATGCTGCTAGCAATGGACAATGTGTATATGCTGTATTTCTAATCTTAATGAAATTTGCTATGAATCACTTCTTTCACTTTCAAGAGAAATTCAAGGGATTTTGCTATGCTAAACTTCCCTTTCTTTCTGAAGATAATGAGCAGATGGATTATCTTTATTTGCCACCACCTTTACCAGACACAATAAAGGTAAACCCTTTTAGATACTTACCTGTCCAGTTAAATTAATTTGAATAGAATCAATTCATTTTTATTTTGTTTCTCAGAGAAGTGTTTGGCTTCCATTTCAGAAGTTAGTAATTGAGTTTCCAATCCCATTTGTACAGTGTAGCCTCCAAAAATTACTGTCGCTCCCTCTACAACTTTGTGCAATCAGTAGGGTGTCTGTGTGGACAAGTGGTACACCTACAGCATCTGGCTCTGAGTACAGCCAGAAGTTTAAAAAGCACTTTGTTGAAAAGATGGGAATCAAATGCCTGAAACTAGCTATAATGCATCCATTGTTATTCAGTGAATGAGGAATATATTTACCAGATCTTGTGATTTAAGAAGACTTAGTGCTCTTGTTTAGCATAACATTCCAGTTATTCACAGGGTAATGGTCCTTTACTGCAAGTGAATTGTCATTTGTATCACAATGTGAAGAGGTTTTCAGAAAAAGTGGGGTTTCTCTGTTCTCTACTGGTACAGAGGTCATTTTAAAATGGAGATAGCATTTTTGTCATCAATATGGGGCATAATGTCAAACAGAAATGCTTTTTCATTCTCTTATAGACTTAAATGAATTCAAAAGAGGGTGGCTGAAGGCATCAGTAATGAACATTTATTTGAGCTAAACAAATTAAAAGCATTTGACCAGTATGGAATCTGAATATTGATCAATAATGTGGAAAGCTGCTAAGTAATTAAAGAAATGCCACAATAACATGTGGATCTATGATCTGAAGCCAAGGGAAACTGGGTGTGTCTTGGGTATCAAAGAAAACCCTTGCGTAGAAAAGACACTGTGGTGAGCTTTGTCATGCTTGCTAAAAGCCTTTGTAATATAACTAAGTAGGTTTGAGCATTGTTTTTCTTCCAGTGTGGGATTCCTTTGTATGGAACACAGATGGAAAGCTTTGTTACAGTACACTAGTTCAGTAATCAACACTGTTTCTCACATAACTTAAACCTCTATCGGGTATGGTTTGCTGGGAGGACTTCACTGTTAGTCCATAGGGCTGTATGGAGCTAGTGTGGGTGTGGAAGTCACTAAGCTGGGTTTTGTCCTGTAAACCCTGATTTGTGAAAACATCCCTCTTTCTTTAGCTTGTACTTGTACACAGTAGCTGCTGTGGAACTGCTTTTAGAAGGCAGTTTGCCAAAGTGCTACCTTATCTACTTATTGTGGAAAATATAGACATCGTTTTTAACTTACAATGTTAAACTGTGAATTTTTCAGGCAGCTCATGTGCTTGCAATCTGCAGGATCACGAGTTTTACTGTCATTCCGTTTTCATAGGGTGGGTAGCTCAGTGGCTTTTCCCCTTGCGTACTTGGATCATATTGGCTGTGTGTCCGTGCTGTCTGACTTGTCTTCTAATTCTTCAAGTGGCTTTTTATGGTGCTTGTTTAATGGCTGCTCAGATGCCTTGAATTAGCAGATTTGAAAATTGGCTAAGTATTTGAGAAGAAAATGGCTTGCCAGGAAGAGAAAACCAGATGTTTACTAAAGAAACTGTAGGAGGTACATTTAATATTAGTTTTACTTTTTACTGGTGGATGCTAGTGAGCTGAGAAACAGTCTGCCAGTAGCTTTATGTTCTGATTTGGCTTCAAGCCTCCACAAAAAGCAAAGTTTCTGTTAGCTTTGCGGTTAGCTTGTGGCTTGACTTACTGTGGATACGCATTAGATGTATGCATGTGTGTTTAATTTGAAGGAATTGGGAGAAGTAGGAGGGAGATCCCGGAGGAACAGACTGTGCAACTAGTAAAGCGATGACCTATTTGAAGTAGAGTCTGAACCTCTACTACTGCAAGTCAGCATGAGCCTAGGCTAATGAAATCTGCCTGCACACACAGATTCAATGCAGCTCTTGCAGCACAGTCTCTTTAGCCAAGTCAGTTCTTTGGTTTACTGCAAATGCATATATTGGTCTTACGGAAATGGATGACTTTCTATACCTGATTCTAGAAGACCAAAAAGGTCTTCTTCTTAAGACTTAATGTTACTTTCCCGAAAACAAGGGCTGAGAAGAGTTGCTGATGTTTCCATTCTGGAGCAATCTTGTAAACCACTATTTTGGAAGGTGACAAGAGATCTGAAACAGCAGTTTATAATCGCTGTCTGCAAGATAGTTAGGCAGGGAATAACTGAATTCCTTGTGGACTCTCCTTAAGCAAAGTTCTTTTGTAGTGGCAGTGTTCACAGTATTACATAAAGGGTGTGTTTCATTTGTGTGGTTTGCTAGGTGGAAAGTTATTAATTCAAGCAGGGACTACTTTGTTAGATGCAATAGGAAGACACCCAGCAGATTGTATCATTTGCTACTTGGTATTTATAAGACAGTAATAATCGATTTCCTTGATATTAGTTTCTTTTGCTACCAGCCCTGTGGTGTTTTGTAGTTTGGTTTGGTCGTAATGGGTGGTAGCAAGAGTGGTACAGAGCAGGAGCACTGGGAGAAAGAATTATGAATGAGTAAAAAAGGCTGGAGGACCAACAGAGTAAGATTTAAAATAAAGGAATGCTGCAGATGCTGACATATCATAGGGACAAGCTGTGTATCAAAAGTAAGATGCATGTCTAGACTGTATTAAAAAGCAATTGTGTGGATACCAGAAGTAATTAGGCCTGGTTTTTAATAGGCTCTTCTGTCATCATTGTTTTCATATTTAGCTTAAGCAACCATACTGCAGTCATTCTTTGTCCTGGTGTTGACATACAAGGCTACCTCATGTAAATAGGCTATTCTGATCATTTCTGTCACTGCAGCTTTCAGGTCCAAGGAGAAGACCTAACAGTGATGAAATTATCTAGCCCTGCTAGTCTGTTAGGGCTGTGACCCTAGATCCAGAAGAAGGATAAACAGCCAAGACCACCTCGAGAGGGTTGAAGGCTTTAGGTCTGTTGCTTCTGATGGAGCACTTGGTCTCACTGGAAGAATGTCAAGCCACCAAAGAGTAATATTTCACACTAAGGTCTTGAGGGTCATCTTAACCCTCTTCCAAGGAAGCCTTCACTTTTCTGCTGAGCACCATGTTACTGTTTTGCAAGTGTCTGTTCTCTATGAGCTAGCACGAGTATTCCCCATGCTTTTGTAAGCACCTCTGCTCCCAAAAGACCATGAGGGAAGCACAAACACTGCTGATGACTCTGTGGGAGGTAGGAGGAGAGTACCACAGACTGAAGGAAGACAGAGTGTGGTGCCTGGAGGCTGTGACCTACCTGAGCATCTGCTGGTTTTGTATTAGCATTGGAAATGAACACAGATAGCTAATCTGTTTGCTGTGCTTTTTGTTCTGTTTTTGCCTGACGTGTCAGTAGGATAATGAATATGATATGAGTTTTGACTGTGTGTGATGGGGGTGGCAAGGCCAGGGCGCTTATAGGGAGAAAACTTTCCAGTTTGGGATCTGGCCTGAAACACTGTAGTAATAGTTTTGCATGTGAGTATCTTATGTCAAAATCTTGACGCCTTGCAAATGAAAGGGCTTCAGACTGAAGGATCTAGTTCTCAGCCGGAATGCTATCATATTTGTGTGGTTGTCATTTGGTCTCTGAAGATGGTGGCTTTATTAGGAGAGTTAAAAAAGCCTCTGGAAGTAATGATGCCTATTAAATACGTTCAGACAAATATGAACATGTTAGGGCAAATATTTACCAAGCTAAAGCTCACATGCTTGAATTATATAAATTAATGGCGTAGTACTTAAGTGTGCATCTGCAAATGCACAGTGTTCACCTCATACACAAATCCTTAATTTTACCTTTTTCTGCAGTCTGTGTATTAACATATGTAAATTGAACTCCGTATTTAAGTCAAAATGTATATTTGTGACTTTATATTTTCTAAGCACATTTTTTTAATGTACTTCTTGCTGAAACATGTTATTACCTTTAAAAATATATATTTGAATAGCTTTTGATGACAGCCTCAGCTTACTGTGTGGCACTTCATGAAAAGACATGGTGGTCTTAATCTAGTGCTCATAAAAATACCATAAAAACAAGGATTTTTCTTTCATGACTGTCAAAATCTGGCTTGAGGGAGATGGTGATAAACAGGAGAGGTCTTAATATGAGTGCTTGTGCTTTACCTACCCTTTGGAGAACTGCTGCATTCCTCATCTCCTGAGGTGGAGCCTGCCTCGTAAGCTTCCAAGTCAGGAAGGCAGACTTGAAAAGGAGAACGCAGACTGGCTTTTCTGCAGACTTCAAATGAGGGGGAAAATATCAACCCACAAACAAACCAAAACAAAGGAAATAAATCCAGCCTCCTACTGAATTAAACTGAAACATACTCTGTCTGTTATTCTGTCTGAGCCCACAGGCAAAGGTACTTTATTTTGCTACTTGTCTAGGCATGTAGGTACTTTGCTTCAGAATTTATCTGAAACTATTGGGGTCTAGCGTCATAACTTGTGGAATTCTTATAGGTGCAGCTTCTAGTTTTCTGTATCAAGCTTTATTGTTGGATTCATTGGTTTCAGCCATATTACATATTGGGTATTATTAGAAAAACCCACAAACTTCATGTTTTTGTAGCTTATTAAATCACAGTTAAATATGTGAAAACTATGAAGAGATTTTCTCTTTTAAACTGGTCTAGCATTATACTTAGAGTTGAGGAATGTTGTTCCTTAGCACTTTGCATAAAATAGCATTGTACTAGAAAGTCTTTTTTCCTAGTTTTTCTGGGTTTGCTCATCTGAATCTGGTATTGCAGGTTTTGTCCTAAAAACAAATGATGTGCATTGTTTGCAAGGTACAATACAGAGGAAACACAATTGTGCGTAAGGGAGGGTTGCCAAAACAGTATACTGTGTTAACTTCACGTCTTGTGGAAAGTGAAGTAATATCCTGAAGTCCATCTATTATAATTGCCATATTTATTGCTGGCAGTTAAATAATTACTGAAAGAACTTTGCTAACCAGGAGGAGGTGTATTTCTAGGTGGGATGTTACTCCATCATTTGAAAGCTCCACCCAATACCTATATGAAAAAGGAGACCATGAAGGTGCTGTCATGAGATGAGGTGCTCTAACTGTAAGAGCTTTTGTGCCCTGTTGTTGGGTTTGCCTGCAGACTGTTGGGTTCTGCTCTTCAGGGTCTGGAAGAAGCCACAGACCATGTAGGATCTCAATCATGGACCCTGCCTGGGTCCTCAACAGATTCAGTAACCATGTGTTTCTCTGAGTGCACCCTCAGGGACAGCTTCTTATCCCTCTTCTCTAATGCACATGTGAGGGGCATCTTCCTCAGGACACGTTTAGTATTTTCCAGGTCTCTCTGTGTTGTCCAAGCCCTTTGGCCTAATGCGAATGGGCCTGTGTGTCGGAAGGGTAAGGGGAATGGCGCTTTGAAGTTATCACTGAGAACTGAAAGGCTCCAGCTGCGCAAACTATAAGCACATGAGCTGCCTTTCACTGTAACGGGAAGACTTTTCTGTAACACACTGCTGAAGCAGGACTGTATAGAAGGTTGTCATTGATTCATGATGTGTTTGAATGAAGTACTGGTAATGCATTTTATATAAATTTTATGAAATCAGTTTTGTTCAATAAAATCCCTGCAAATTCTTGAGAAAATCATGCATTCAACAAGTTGTTCTCCAGCATGGCATCTATCAGTAGAAAACCCTTGCTAAAATAAGAGGTTGCTCCATAGTAACAGAAAAATTGCTAAAGTGTCTACTTAACAAAACAAACATTTTCTGTTACTGATCTTTTTCTTTCTTTGTCTAAAACCTTGTAGATTTATTTAGCATGACAGAAAATTGAACTCATATGGCTTGAAACCATAGTCGGATGCATATAGAACTTAATTAGCACTGAGGGAGGGAGGTGAGAATGTAGTAGACATTTCTAGGAAGTTTTAGTTATGCATGCATGTGGTATGTGTATTATGGAAGCACTGTCTTTAAAAAACTTGGTGTATTATATGCATGGTTTGTCTGTCATTGAATATTGTCAAATCCTTTACTTGGAGAGTATTTAAACTGAGCTTTTTGAAGGTAGCCCAGCAGGCATAAATGCACAGTTCTTGGAAAGTTAGTGGGAGCTGCAAATTTGCTTCCCTTAGCTTTTCTAAAAGTTCAGGTCTTCACTTAAAAGAAAACTAAACCCCGTGCATCATGTGAAGCCTGGAGTTAAATTGGAAGGGTGAGAAAATGGGAAAAAAGAAGGAAACATTACTGGTTGTTCTCTCATTGCAATGGGGCAAACTCTGTAAGTGTGGATAAGACTTACCCTTTGATTTGTTTCCACAGGACTGCGGCATTCCAGAGGTAGAGTTCTGCCTGGCAGCTGGTAGTACAGAGGGACTTCCTATCTGCATACAGGGTGCAGTTGCCAATTTAGAAGAATTGGATGTTGAGAAAAACCCTTATATAAAAGTCAAATCAGGAGTGTGAGTACTGGACATTTTTAGTAGCATTTTGGCAGCAGGTAGAAGAGCAACATCAAGGGATGAAAGTCGGTGATACAAACTATTTGGGGGATCTTGCTACAAATCAGTTAACATACACTATGTATTCTCCGCTCTATGCTTCAGCATTGTGTGGTGTGGGCTCCTAGGAGTGGAACCAAATATTTGAAAGCATCTTTACTCTAGTTGCTGGCAGTTTTCTGTAATTCCATCTTTGAGTGGCTTTATAAATAGAAGAAGCAGCTCAGCTATAATTAGCTTTTAGTTCATTGGAGAATAGATACTGTTTCCCTAGTCACCCACCCTATTATAGCTATAACACTATGGCTGAATACCAAAAAACTAATACTACATCATCCAAGCATTTCTCAAGCTACAGCCATATCCTGACTTTCTGGAGAGAGGTGATGCAGTATGATACAGGCCCCTTGGTAACCCAGCATTTCCTGTATTGAGCAGAATAATCTGTTTCCTGGGTAAATGGCCAACACTTCACAGTTCCTGAAGCTTGAGAGTTCTGTGCCTGTTCTCATAAATGGTTTCAGAATGACATTTTCTGTTATGAGAGTGTTGAGTTTGCTTTTCACATGAGACAAGCCTTCCTTTCTACAGTCTCACAATGCTTGTGAAGCTTGAGGTGGTGAAGGAGCTAAAACCAGTCTTAGTTTCAGTAGAACTTAGTATAACTTTTAACTGCTTGTGTCTGTGTGTTAAGAAAATAATTTTCTATATGGATCAATGCCTTTCCCTCCATTCCTCATTTAGTTGACTTAACCATGTGCCCAACTTTTACGTTCGGCTTGCTTTTTGATTTAAAACACTCTGAAGGAGTCTCAGCATTTTAAATCTTAATGTCAAAATTACAATAGCCTACTTTCCAAAGCAGTGTTGTAAATCCTCATATTTTAATAACTGAAAAAACTAAGAGGGATTGATGTTAGAAGCCTTTTAATTCCTAAGGTGACAATCCTAGGTAAAATTTGATGCGTCTCATCTTTAGTACTGACGTTGGTTTTGTATACACACAGTACCAAACTGGCTTCATAAAGTAAGTGAATAAATTGGTAATTTTCTTCTCTTTCATTTATGTTTAGCTTGGAGTGAGAAAAAGTATTTGAGATCTTCTTAGCATTGATGTTGCCAATGTGTTTAAATATAGCTTTGTTTTGATGTGCTGGCAATATCTAGAACACATTATCTAGCTCTTATGAGCACAAAAAGGAAAATTATTTTAATAAGATCTTTGTATTTGTAATTTATCTAATGAGATTAATAAATCCTTTGTCCTTATTGCTGTAGATGGCTTGCTTACTCAGACTTTAATTACAAGGGAGAGATGAAGGTCTTGGAAGAATGTGATTCACCATCTGAAATTCCTTCAGCAGATGTAAAATCTCTGCGTCCCTTAAAAATGGTGAGGCATGCATGATTCCCTTATAAGTTGTATGCCTTCCTTTTCCTCTAGTTGCTCCCCTGAAGGTTTTGACTGAAATAGAACTTGGATTCTAATGTCCTTTCAGGGTTAATCCTTATGCATGTAACACTTATCTCATGCCAAGGTGCATTTGCAGTGTTGTTATGGCATGGCAGTCACTATGGCTTGCTGGACTTCTGTGTCTGCCCAAGTAGAACCATGTAGTCAGAAGGAATGACTGATTAACTAGGTTGTATTCCTGGGAAACTGCTCTTGATGAGTGGAAATCAAATAATACAGAACTGAGAGGGATGATAAAGTATGAGAGAGGTGTGGAAGGGTATAACAATTCTACTTATACATAGTAAGCCTACAGAAAGAGAGTTTAAAAGCCACGAAGGAGTAAGACTGAACAGCTGTCTCTTTAGTCAGTCATAGGAGGTAAGTGTCTTGTTCCCTCACAAAACATCATTCACTAACATTTCCAGAGGAAACACATTTGTTGTGTTTGCTTTTTGACCACAGACATGAATATGTCTGCCTATATTTTCTCTCTCTTCTGATGGTTGTAGTTTCTTAGTATTCTACCATCTGTTCTTAAGAAAGTGAAATATATGCAACAAAGCTTTAAATTCTAATTTAAAAATGTGGTCAATATGAATTAGTTTAAAACAGTAAATACTTGCTTTAGATTGCTAAGACAACAAAGGGATATTTTTAAGTTGCTTGCACTGCTGCAGGCCTGTCAATGCACTGATTTGTTTGCAGGACAGGTTTGTAGTGTCCCTGGCCTGAATTGTCAGTGCGTTTGAAATAGTGTTTCATTTAGCCAACACTGAAAGTGGTGAGTATAATTACAAAGACTTTACGCTGCAAAAGTACTGTAAGTGCTGTAAAATACATATCAAAGTATAATTTCAAGTTTTATATAAATGCATTTATTTTCCCCTTTCCCCCGTCTCTTTTTCAGGGTGGACTAAAGGTACAAATGCCAATGAATGTCAAGGTAAGCACTGAAGATGTTGATGATAAAATGTGAGCATGTTGGAAATACAAAACCTTTATTTAAGCTGTTTTCTTTTTGTTGGGTATGTGATGTTTAAGTATTCAGTGTTTGCTGCTGAAGAAGAAAATCACTGATGCTGTGTCAAGCCCGCTTTCTTACTAGTGTTTCATGAGTTGCAAAAGTAGCAATAGTCTGGTTTTCACAAAATAGGGAACATGAATTTGCTGAAGAATTGTAAAACTTGTACAAAATATGATGAATTTTCCTGACTGATGCATCAGTCACTAACGGACAGGGATCAGGAGAGATCTTCCCATTGAACATATCAGGTTTAAAAAAAGGGAGGGGGGAGGACCCTTGCTTCCTATACCCAGTCCTAATACAAGAGTTGTGAGAGGGACTATGATCTTTTTGTGATTTGAGCAGCAGAAAGCTAATACAGAGTTACTGCTCCTTTTCCCTTCTTTTTCTTGGTCTCCACAAAAGTACTAATGCTTTAGGTAACTTTTAATTATACAAGTACATGCAAGACAGGCATTTTTCTAATAAACATTGCAATAAATATTAATACTGTTAATACCTGATATGTGTGCTCAGCAAATGAGCAGCCTTAAGAAGATGTTAACTGCAGTCACCAAAATAATTTCAGCAAAGTACAGAGAAAGACCTCTTGTCTGCTTGTGAAGGATTAAGCTCTGTGTGTCTAGCTGTGACCATGTAGGATTCACTGAAGGCTAATATACACTGTCCAGACACAGGATTACAGGATAAATTACAGACATATAGCTGCAGAGTACGTTTATGTACGTAGAATTGTGTGGATAAGTATCCTTCTGTGGAAGTGTCTGCAAATAGCCTGACAGGCCTATCTAAATCCAAATAGTGTCTCTTCAGCTTCTAGGGCATTCGAGAATCAGAAGGGCTGAGGGATGCAATCCTGAATTTTCTTCATAGTGATGGCTTGTTGGAGGTGGGGGAAAAAGATGTCTTCCACACCCTGTAGCAGTGCGCACACCTAAACTTCAAATTACTGTTCAGGGCATACTCAAGACATTGTTCAATATCATGTTTTCTAGATAATAATATATGAGAAAACCCACTTTGGAGGATGGTCCAAAGAGTTTTCAGAAAACATCAGTTCTGTCCCAGCTTTCTTTGGTAATGAAGAGGAATTTAAGGAAATTGGATCAATACGTGTAATTGGTGGAGTGTAAGTATATTTCCTTTGATATTGACTTAACTTTCAAGTGGGAAATCATAATTAAATGCCAAGAAGTGCAAAGTGGTGATTAGAACCACTAATAAAATATTTCTAAAAGCATATATTATTCTTTTGTTGATTATCAACCTTGGATAAAACCGCCTCTCCACAGCCTCAGTATTATGGTATCATAAAGATTAGGGTTAGGATTCAGAGAGCCACAAAGCCTACAGGTCCAGAAACACTGGGGCTGTAAAATGCATGCTAAGATGAGTACGGCACTGCACCAACATTGCTCCTTGCACACCTTTCTCATGTGAGACACCCATGGTGCTGGACAAGTGAGCCTCAGTTCCATGGTGCCATTCAAGTTAGGGTTCAGTGAGCCAGAAAGCCGAAAGATCCAGAGACATTGGGGCTGCAAATGTTATGCTTAGGGTAGTATGACACTGCACCAGTATTGGTCTTTGGACACCTTTCTCATTGGCCACCTGTGGTGCTGGAGACCTCAGCCTGAGCTCCAAGATGCTGTTCAGATGGGGTTAGTTCAGAGAGCCACAAAGCCTACATATAGGTATAGATATGGTTTATCTATTGAAGGGAATATAGGAAGATAAACCTAAACGTGTGAGATGTGAAGTCAGTGTTTACTACTTGGATGCTGATAAATTAGGCCACTTTGTTCCTTAATGACAGTATTCTCGCAGACCTTTAATTTATATTGCTTTATACTTCTGATAGTCTGTACTTAATCTGCCAAAAGGACCTTGGGTAGGTGTGGTCACTCTTCAATTTGACATTTTAATGCCTCTAAAGTCTATAAACTGTTTTATTGTCTTAATGGTTTTCCTTTGCCACCTGTTGTGTGTTATCTGGAATTAAGAATCTACCCTTATTTTCCTGCATTGAGGACCCAGATTGATTCTGTGTTGCCCTGCAAAGCATGCACAAAAAGGGCTGTGTAATGCCATCTGTTCACAAGGTAGACTCAGAACCAACTATTGCCAGCTATTCTAGCAAGCTACCAACTCCACACATTATTCTTTCAGCCTTTCCTGAGACCCATCAGGATAGGACTCCTTAAAGTGTGCAGGATGCTTGCTCCTGCCAAACAGCTTAGCAGCAAAATACTTTTCAGATTCTTTTTACTTAGGGGATTTCAATATAAAGATTGGATAACATACATCCTTTCAGGCTGTTGTCAGAATCTTACAAGCCCTAAATTCAAACTAAATTTAACTATGAATGTTCAGATAATCTATTCATAAATACATTTGCTATCTGGGAAGCCTCAGATTATTAAAACTCATCCTTCTGTCTGTTGTGGCAGCTTTTATTTTCAATACTGCGGTAACTCAAACAGCTGAATTAATGTAAACCAAATGGCACTAAAAGTAAAGCAATCCCTGCCTGCCAAATTCCAGTGCCAGCAGAATTTGTACAGCAGTTCTAATACTTACAAGGGAACTTTAATGAAAGAAATGCTTACAAGAAAGAAAGAGGGGGAGCCACTTTTTCAAAATAGAGTTCTCAAAGGTGATGTGGAAATACCTCCTTTTCATTGAGCCTTATCTATTTGTTCAAAATACTTCAAAAACTTTTGTTTCCTCAATATGTGCTAAAACATATTCCATACATAATATATCGTACATGTTCTGTTCACTTTTCTATTCATATATACATATGTTTAGATTACAACAAGAAACAATATTAGCACGTGACTTTTTCTGTTGAAACCATTAATTTTGTTGCCAGCTCCAACAAGGGTAGAATTTCACCATTTATTAATACACTGAAGGGATCTGTCTGGTTTTTGTCATTAATATTTGGTGGCTTACAGTGTTTTGGCCAGCCTCTGTGTAGCAAATACTGTTACTGGGAACATAGCTGACCAAGAGGGGGTACATGGAGAAGTATTGCACAAATAAACTGTTGTAGGAGAAAGAATCACATGGTGGGATTTTGATCCACAAAGAACACTTCATGGGTGCTGTTGTGATTTCAAACAAGCATTGCTTTGTTTGCTGGGTCTGTGATACCCATTTCAGTGTTCTTAGGATGTTCTCTTCCCCTTTTGTTACAGAAAATCATGTGTGCAGTTGTTTTGCTTTTAGTTATTTCTCTTTCTTTTGTTGTGTGGTTTGCTGTAGATGGGTTGCCTATGATAAGGAACGTTACAAAGGCCATCAGTACTTGCTGGAGGAGGGAAATTACGAAGACAGACACTCATGGGGGGGAACTGACAGTATCCTGTCTTTCCGATTCCTTCAGGCTGTAAGTACTTCTATGAATCTCACACAAATAGTGCACAATTCTACACATAAAGAGGATGGTTGTTCTTTATATACAGTATGACTGTCTTGGGTTTAAGTCACTCCATCTTTTGCCCAAGTTCATTCTCATTCTTTTCCTACTGCATGAAATCTGGACTGCGCTATATACATTGCAAAGCAGAAGCAGGTTCTAAATAGCCTTTATGAAGTTCATACAAAGAAGGTATCATGCAGAATTCCTTGTCTACCTGCCAGATTTTCCAGGTATCTCACTTCTGCCCTCCAAGATATGTGTATCTCTAGAACAGAATTTTCTTAAAAGTTGAATGTGCAGAAGTATATAGTATAGCTCCTTATGAAAATAAAAATAGCTTTTCAACACAGCAGCTGTTGCAAGCCTTAGAACAGCATTACTCTGTCTCTGTGATTTTTGTGCCAGGAAATTTTGGCAGCAAAAATAATCATGGTGACAAAATCCCTGCTACTCAAATGTGCTTAGTGGGGACAAAGATGGAATAATAAAAACTGTATCGGAGTCCAATATAGAAAACAAAGTTAGACTTTACGGTGATGGTGAAACATTGGATTAGAACTTCTTTATAATTTCCTATGATTTAGGTTTTTCTTGTTTGGGGGCTTGAAGAGGGGTTTTTTTCATTATAATTGAATCTCTGAGAGCTTTAAATACAGCTGATATTTATATTCACTCTGAGATTATTCAGTCTTTTATACTTAAATTACTTATCTCCTCATCTGAGCAGATGTGATATTCCCGAGCCAGGAATTTTGTGAAGTTTGAAGACAGGCATTTAGAGCAAACTTACTGTCTGAACAGTCATTATTAATGAAGAGGGGGGGAGTTACTGTGAACCCAGAAAGGCCATGCTTAAATTCACAACTTGCAATTTTGATTTTTGTGAAAGGCACCTAGTAAAAGCTATATTTATAATCAAAATCCGTCATGTAACTTAAAATGAAGATAGAATAAGCTGAGCGGAGGAAAAATGTCCTTCCCTAGATAATTTATTTTTGAGTTTCTGAGAGAAAGTGGCAGAAGTTTTCTCTAATTCCTCATTTTAAATGTGCAGAATCCTATTAAATTCTTTTTCTTTCTTTTCAAGCTATACATAGGATACTTGAACAACTTAAATTGATCTTTTTAGATCTTTCTCTTGGCAGAGGGCATAATTACAAGCTTAGAATTGTGCACCAGCCTAGTAGGGTGACCTACGCATGCATTTAATTTGACTTGTGCCTAGAACAGTCAGGAATCTCAAGTCATTAACATTTTAAAACCATGTATCATTCACATTTATATATCATGTGTCATTTAAATTGGCATATAAATATACATCAATATGTACGTATTGATAATAACAGTCTAAGTAATACTTCTCCTTAAACTGTACCATAACTAAACGCAATGAGCTGTTTGCCAGTAAAATTACTAATGGCGCTGGCATTTTGCTGTTCAGCTTGACCAACAGATTGACTGCTTCTCTGACATGCAGTACAAAGGTCAGTGTTCAGGCTTGCCACATGCTCCCTTAGTGACTTTGTATATGATACTTAGGGTCAGGATATTAAAAATACTTTAGTAACAAACTTGTTTTCAAGAGGATCTGGCCAGAAATCCAAAACTAGTGCTGTGTGCTTAAGGCCCCTCAGTGCATAGCAAACCATAGAGTCACAGAATGGTCAGGGTTGGAAAGGACCTTAAGATCATCCAGTTCCAACTCCCTGCCATAGGGTTGGATGGCAACCATACCCAAGGCTCTCTCCAACCTGGCCTTGAACACTGCCAAGGATGGAGCATTTACCACTTATTTGGGCAGCCTGTTGCAGCACCTCACCACCCTAGATCTTCTCTATTACCTCAGAAATTCTGTCAGGCGAAATGTGGTAAAGGTTGTGATGGTCTAGACTCCACAGAGGTGTTCCCAGGTATCAGATCTTTATTGTTCTTCCCTAGAACTTCTGTTTTAGTCAGATGAACTCAAGATTTTCTATAGAAGAGTTAAGGATTTGGGGGAATGTAGCCAAGTTGCATTATTCATCATCAGCTCAGGTAAGGAATGGGCTGGTTCTTTATAGGTACTCGCTGGTGTGGGGTCATATGGGGGCCTGTCTAGCTAGGCTTTTTTCTTTCTTTCTTTCTCAGGCATGACACCACATGACCTTGACTGTGTTGGCTTTAAGGCCAGCCCAGACCTGAAGACAATTTAGCTTGGCTTACATGGCATGAAGCTGAAAGTAATGAGCCTGTGTACCTGAGTCAGCTCTAGGCAGAGTCGGATCAAATGTCTCTCTGCTGTGCTCCCAAAGCAGGGAGTCTGGTACAGAAGTATGTAAATGGCTCTGCAGAGAGCCAGGCTGGCTACGACGTGCCTCATTAGCCTGTGTCAGTACCAGCTCTGTTAATGTGGCTTAGTACTATGCAAAGCTATTCAGATGTTTCTGTGCCACAATGTTCAACATGACAGGTTCCACCAGAGCTTATTAGTGCTAGGAAAATCCAGCCCATGTTTCTATGCACATACCAGTGACTGCAGTTGAGCCAAGGCATGAATATAATTTCTTGACGAATCAGGAAGGTTAGATATCACACGCAACAGAGGGGATTGTTGCAAGGCATCCATTCCCATCCACTGGTGAAGGTGTACACACATGTAGGCATACTGCAAGAGCTTTCAGTTTTTGTCTGTCTTCAGTATTTCTGCTGTGAACAGTCACAGAATCATCTAGGTTGGAAAAGACCTTTAAGGTAATCGAGTCCAACTGTAAACCTAACACTGCTAAGTCCACCATGAAACCATGTCACTAAGCACCACATCTACATGTCTTTTAAATACCTTCAGTGGTGGTGACTCCACCACTTCTCTTGGGCAGCCTGTTCTAATGCTTGACAACCCTTTCAGTGAAGAAAGTTTTCCTAATATCCAGTCTAAACCTCCCCTGGCACAAGTTGAGGCCATTTCTTCCTGTCCTATTGCTTGTTACTTGGGAGAAGACGCCAGTAACCGCTTTGCTACAACCTCCTGTCAGGCAGTTGGAGAGAGCGATAAGGTCCCCCCTGAGCCTTCTCTTCTCCAGACTAAACAACTCCAGTTCCCTCAGCTGCATCTCATAAGACTTGTGCTCTAGACCCTTCCACTGGCTTTGTTGCTCTTTGGACACACTCCAGCACCTCAATGTCTTTACAATCTCTAATGTGGTGATTTGAAGAGTGTTTTGAAAGCAGAGATAGAAAGGACTTGCAGAATTGTTTTCTCCAAAGTACTTCCAACTGTGCTATCTGTATCTATATTGGACACGCTGGAGTCAAATGCAGGGCTTGTTCCTGATGGCAGACAGCAGTTTGTGCTCTTTTGGGGGACAGTTGCATTTGCTTCTTTACTGCAGTGTCACATGAGAGAATCTGCGAGGCTGGGGTTTGCCTGTGGCAGCCATGATCAGGGAAGGAGTGACATTTGAGTTTCTTTCAGTGGAGCAGGGTATACTGCCTTTGGAGCTTTCCCACTAATGTTTTCAAGTGTAAAATGCCTTCTTCTGAAAGTCTATTTTTAAGTTTTTCTCCTATTCCTTATTGTAAGAGAAAATTTAGGGCGAATAAATGATGGTTGAATTTGAAACATGTATTAAATGTAATTACAATTGTGGGTTTATTTCAGTATTTTAAATTTAGTCAAAGAAATTATGTGTAGATTTGATCTAAATGGCTTTTCAGGATCTCTTATGAAGTCCTCGCTTTACGACTTAAGAGTAGCTGGTTTTCTTTCTTCCCTACTTCTCCCATCCTCCTTTTTGTATCTAAAAAGCAGCCTGAAGCTGCAGTGGTTCACGATGATTCTGCCTGAGCTGTCACTTGAATTTCTAGTGTATACATGAAGTAGTTGCAGCTTTTTAAATAAGTGAAAGGAGGAAATGGTCAATGTAATAGAAAGACCAGGTTTACTAAAGAATTTGTTCTGTCCTGTAAGCAATGCAGAGAAGTAGAGCCACATCAAGTGTTCATTCTAAAATAGGTTTTCATTATTAATTGTGATTGAATGCTGTACAAAGGCACAGTATCCTCTAAAGAGCTTGTTTGATGAACTGACCAAATGAATCTGGCTGCATGCTTGGCACAGCCTTAATTTCTAAGTGTTTTTTGATTCTTGTAAGTCTTTGCTTTCTCAGTGTAGCCTTCAGTTTACTGCTCTCTTTTTGGTGTCTTGTGCTACAGCAGCAGGTATTTAGTGTAATAATTCCCATGATGATGTCCTCATACATTTGTGAATCTGTCAGTTCCTTTATTTGCTTAATCCTTTTCTCTTGCTTGCAAGACCTACTTATTTTCAGCTTACTACAACATTGCTGAGTATTTCAGAAACACTGCAATTGATTTGAGTTCATGCTTTTTGATCAAAATTAAAGGAACAAAGTGAATGAATTGCTGTGTTCTGTTCTCCCAAGCAGTGACTGAACTTTGTGCCTAAAATTGCTAAGTAGTTAAAAAGCTGGAGATTTGAAACCCAAATTCAAATAAGCCGGAGCTGTGCAAGTAACCTGATTAAGGAGCTATGCAAGCTGAAAGTATAAAGCAGTGTCACATGGTTATATAAAAGAGAACGTGACAGTGTCATGTGGGATTTATTTTATAGCTGTAGTGATTAATCATACAGTGGATGTATCCAAAACCTACAAACCTCTTGTGCTGGAAAGGTGATCTTTCCCAGTCTTTCCTCTTCATAATTGTTGCCTAATTGCTGGAAGGGATGAGGAAGGAGAGCTTAAAGTAATAGACTACAGTCATAGTGATGCTTGGAGTGGTCATTTGTGAAGCTGTTGGAAGATCAGTGCTAAATCCCCAACCCTGAGTCTTCTCTTTCTCACACAGGCATCATTGCACTCTCAGTCATCCTCGTAGAGGAAAGGGTGGTGCTCATGAGCAGTAGGTTCTTCTCTTCAGTGGAAACCACTGAAGGCCATATCAGATTGCTAGGCTTCCAGCTAGACACATCAATGCCAAAATATCCCATAAAGATCCCCACAAGGGACCTAAGTCCCCTCACTGCTTTATAGAATGCTGTCTTTCAGGCAACAACTCTTTTCCAAAATGTTTTGTGTTGTGAAGTGTCACTGAGCTGTGACAGCCTGGCTTTTAACTGCTCTTCTGCCTCTTAGGATTTCATAGAGTCATCAGTGGCACTTTTTCAGTCTGATGATGAAGATGGGAAAGCATTAGACATCATCAATGAAGAAATCCCTGATTTGGAGCAGGCTGGATTTGGTTCAGAGACGAGGTCGATTGTTGTGAGAAGTGGAGTGTAAGTCTACTGAAATACATGGATGGAGCTATTAAGTATTATTGTGCACAGTTGTGTCTGGGTTCAGAAATACGTTTCACATGGTGCAGGTGGTAAACATCTAGGGGAGAGCAATGTTTCTTTCCATTTCCTTGGTAAATGGAAGAGAAAAGTAATAATCTTAGGTTTTGTCTAAATCTCATGCTTACACCTTCATTTTGATCCGAGCATTCTTGTTACTACAGAAAGGTTGTGATGCCCCTTCAGTGGTCTCACAGACAGTAGTTTCATGATAGAGGAGTTTTGGTAGTAATACAGAAAAGGGATTTTAGGTATGTTAAGAACTGGGATACCTTTTGGGATATGTGTGGAAAGGATGAGCTATGCCTTATGTGTAATAAAGTCAGGCTGCTGGCACTAAAAAGAAAATACTTTTTAGAGAACTATTTAAACTTAAGGCAGGGGATTAAACTAACACATGTGGTACAGTACCTGATTCAAGCTGATACAGCCTACAGCGTGCACTTGGCTAACTTGTTGTGTGCACATGTGGAGTCCAGGAGGAAAATAAACAGTACAATTTCAATAAATGAGATAAATTATACCACCTGCAGTGTCTGCTGATGGAGATAGGCAGTACTAACTGGTGGGGCAAGGCAAAACTTAAAAGAGCTAGAAGCCTAAAAAATAGAATGGGGGAACTGGAATGCTTGGGATGAAATAACAACTCTGATAGAGCAGATTCTGCAGAAATTCACAGGAAGGATAAGCAAAGGAGCTACCAACTCTTTAGGAAGGATGGAGTAGGCTATTACAGGCAAGGAAGTGGTATTGTACATGAAGAATGGTATCAAGTGCTGAAACATAAAATACATTATGGGAAAAGAGCACTGTGGAATCATGGGTGGAAATTCCAGACTTTAAAAGTAATGTTACAAGTGCAGTATTAAGATTGTTGTGCCTTGTAATGCCATTGTAATGATGATGGTTATAGGGATCAGAAACCATTAAGTGGCACTATAAAAGATTTAAACTCTAGGACAAGTAGCAATAGTGAGTGTCATGGTTTAAGCCCAGCCAGTAACTATGTTTGTCAAAGTAGTGTTTGCAAAGTAAAAGCAGAAAATCAGGTGTGTGATAGTTATACGCTTCTCTTTGGGTTTAGCACTGCATTGTCTGTCAGATGGACCTACCAAGAAAACTCCAAAGAAAATTGTTCCATTTAACTCGTTAGTAGTTTCATCAAATTACGTAGAAAAATGTGATGTTTTCAGTTTAATTTTTGTCTCATTCTCCAGGTGGGTTGCATATCAGCAGAAATACTTCTGTGGAGAACAATATGTCTTGGAGAAAGGAAAATACAAATGTTTCTTTGACTGGGGAGGATCTAGTAAAATCATCATGTCGATTCGACCTATTAAGTTGGTGAGTTGAGTTACTGAGAGTGAGTTGAGAACTTTTTAAGGGGGAAACTTAAAAGAAGTAAGATCTTTGGAATTCAGAGTGTACAGTAATGTTATAATGTGGCCTGTGCTGTTTAATCAATCTGTCTGTTTACTTGGAAACAATTTATATGTGAATGACATAAAGTGTCTGTTCAGGATGGAGACCGAAATGGACACTCTGGATCTTTCTATCTGTTGAGAAGAATTATCAGGGAAACTTCATAAGAAGAACTTCCCTTTGTCAGACTTCACTCCTGGAAAGAACAACGTGGCCTGAAAGACTTAATTGGCCTTAAAACATAGTAATTTATAATGCCTTTATATCCACTATCAATGGATGTAAAAACACTTGAGAATTTACCTGACCCACATGTTGTTGTATAGTAGAAGTCTGACTTTTTCTTTTCAGTATTTATGCTAGAATATTTGTGATGCATGTAGGAAATAAGGACTGGAGATATTTTTAATCCATTATTAAATCTAAGGTAGTACAACTTGCCCAAATAGAGTAGTGCCAGAACTTCAAAACCCTGATGCAAAACAAACCCAATTCTCAATAGTGAGTATATAATAAGTGATACAACTACACTGATAATAGGAAAGGAACATTTAACCTTATTTTGAAGAGCACATGTTGAAAAAGTTGTTAGCCTTCTGTTGTTTTTAATTCAGTCTTTTTTTCAAGAAATGGACTCAAAAATAAATGCAGAGATATTTACATGGACTCTAATCCACATTATGTGAACTAATCAGTGCTGATGCAAGTTCTTTGTGTGAATGGCACTGAACAGTCAGGCAGGTGGTCATGAGCTTACAGGCAGCTGATGGCCAAGACTGGGCAAGAGAATTGTGCTGAGAGCCTGGGAAGTGCTTTTCTCTGTACTTCAGTTGGTAATTAACAAATTTGAGGAACTTGACTTGGCTTCTAGGAAATGAATTGCAATTAATTTAATTTATTTATGTGTGTATATATTTATTATTGCAGGAACCGCTTGGAATGAATGAGCCTCCACATTTGGTATGTTGACGCTATATAACAGTCTCTAGTACTAAACTATAGTTAATAATTAAATACAGGTAATCTTGAATGTCTTGCTTCATTACTTCAAATGGTATCTTAGTATTACCATTTTCATACAGCAGACCATTGATGGAGGAAACTGGTAGATGCATAACAGTTAAGTTTGCTAACATTCTGCTGTTTGCTTTATTCCAAATCATACCCTTTAGTATTAAGTCCTCAAAAATACAAGCAGTTCAGTAGGTTATGAGTGACTTTGGATGGGTCTCTAGTTTTTTATTCTCTCCTTTCCTTCCTCTTCCTGGTAACTCGCTACCACATCCATTTATCCTTCTCTGTGGCACATTTTCTTTCCATTATTTTGCACTGTATCTGGCTTGTCACTGTTTTGTTCATGTATGAAGTGAAGTAGAAAGCATAAACTGCAGAAAATTGAACTGCACTCTTCACACCTGCATATGCATCAGCAGGGGAAGTTGTGGGTTTTAGTCTCATTTGCTGGTCACTCTGCTTATCATAGTCTCTCAAGCATGTATAGCTACTCCTTAGGAAATAAACACCACTTGCTCCATGCTTCTTTTTCCTCACAGTAACATGTAACCTTAATTGAACACATCCTGGTTATAATCAATCTGTGATAAATCTCTTTTATGATAGGTTCTGACAATTTCCCTGCAAATTGTGTCTCCTTTGGTGACAACTTATTATAAGAAAGCAGTCTCTATAACTCACTTTTAGTCTCAAGAACAAGTTAGTTGAAGGTTTTACACTTTTGGTCCTTATCTTACAAGGTCAGATTCCAGTAATGTACCTCTGTGATGCCTTTCTAAAACAAAAACCTGCTCTAAGTGTTTGTGCTCATCACCAAGTGTGGTCTGTGTCTCCTGCAACATTCTGTCCCAACAGAGCTCTCCTCCATTCCTGCTTTAGTTGTTTGGTTTCTCTTTCTCTGTCCTGGAGTGTGCTGCTAGCATGGGTGATGATCTGTGGTTATATTGCTCTCCCTATGACATCTGTTTGGCTCTCTCTATGACATGCTTTTGATTAAGCAAATTTGGACAACTTCTTTTCAAAAAATAGGACATTTCAGACAAAAGAGACTTCAGAGCTCAGTGGTTCTCCTGCAGAAAACTGAAGTGTTTTGTCATCTGAACACAGTTTTGCTCTTTCTTGCTTGGATAGGTGTAATAGCCATAAGTGCATGGGAAACACATGCATTGTGTTTACTTAGCAGGTGGACCGCACCCTGCTTTTTCTTCAAGTATTCTAGTTCTACAATTTTATGATTAACCCAGGACTACAGGAAATGTTTCCTGTCTGAAGACATAATTGGGTATTATTTTAGTCTTAAACACTTACTTCCTGCCAGGCCTATTCATGTGGCAGTTTGTGGCCAAATCCAAAGACTTGCAAGTACGTTCACAGTGAGGCCTTGGTAAATGATACCACATAAAGTAACCAGCTCAGAGGGGAACAGTGGGATCCAAGCAGTTGAAGGTAATTTTCTCCCCATCTTCAAGGATTCTGTTTTTCTGAGGATCTTCCAAAACTCTTCTTTGAGTGCTTTAGTCCAGTTTTGCAGACCTTTAAGATAAATTCAAACCTTTGAAGTTTCAGTAAATTGTGCTTTACAATCTTTATTTCCAGTAATGCATAAGACACAAAAAAAACAACGCTGTGTGTGTATAGGCACAATCACCTTTAAATACTGACATGCACTAGATAGTGTTTTGTCTTTGGTGTCTTCTAACAGCAGTCTTAACACCATGTGGAAAGAATACTGTTCTGATTTATCACAATCCTGGTTTTCCCAGGGTTCTGCCCTAAAGATGGAGAAGGAGGAACATCATTGGTATTGTTACAGTTCTTTTAGGAGGGGAGTTACTTTGAGTAAGTTTTAATGGGAAAACATTTAATTGCATAGGATAAGTAAAGGGCGGTCTTTTGGCTAAATATGAAGAGTTTTCCATTCAGAGTAAAATAAAAGTCTCTTAGGTTGGAACTTCAAATCAGGGTGTGTGTGATCTCACAAATCCTTAAGTATCCAGACGCTTGACCTTTGTATAAGCCACATACTACTAATTTTGAAGGATACACGTTTTCCCACCTTTAATAAACATAGTTCTGAGCTAAGGGAACTCTTGTCACTGTCTACAAGATTGTGTCTTTTTTCACTTCACTTTTCAGAAGCTGAAAAGCAACTAAATTCTCTTAAATCTCTTGGTAACTCCCCTGACCTTTTCCTCCTGCCATATAAACAAAATACGTACAATGTGAGAATGCCTGAAATCACCGATTCTATAAAGCCATTCATTTTATTTATTAAAAGTAAAACTTGGTTTTGCCCAGTAAGAACAAAGCCTCTTTCAATAGCAGCTGACTTGTACAGATAATTCAGGAAGCAGGGGTAATTGCTGTGATCAGTTGCATTTGCATTTAACATGCTGTCCGTTGACTTTTTGGGAAGCGAAACCTCATATAATAATGTAAAATCCTGACAAAGTGGAGATAGCTGCAGTTTGAGACTAATTCCCTGGACATGTTTAGGGAATGTGTAAACATGGTGCTTAGGGACATGGTTTAGGTGTGGACTCGGCATTGTTAGGTTTACAGTTGGAATAGATCTTAAGTGTCTTTTCCAATGTAAATGTTTTCATGATGCAGTGTTTTCACTGAGGAATCAGAACTTCACCCCAGCTTTTGGAAAATTAGGACCATCATTCACAATTATACATACTCTGTATAAAAATGAGTTGCAGATCTTTTTAGAAGCCTTGCCTAGCACATGGCCTATGAAGACAGACTGTATGCGTGTGTGTATGTATACACACACACACACCTTTATAGAGTTTTGAGAGAAGTGGGCAGAAAACAGTATATAATTACAGCTTAAATAGCTGCCTTCTGACATGGCAGTGAAGTTATATTTACAGAAACCCCAGACTTTATTCATTATATTGTAGCTGATTTGTGTTCTCTAAATTGCAGTTACTGCATGCAAAGCCAGGTTAAGCCTTTCTTGTTCTTTCTAACAGGAAACATATTTATTTCTTTTAAAAACACAGACTGAGCTTTTCCATAAAATCATTTGCTGATATTTGTGTTTGGCCTTCTCGCTCTGTACTGGCAAAAGCATTTGATTTCTTTGGCAGGAAGCTAGGCCAATTTGGGGCATGAAGGGGGAAGTAGCTCTTGCAACAGCCATCGTGTTTTTCTTCCATTACAGACTATGAGCTGTTCTTTCGATGCAGTTAAGTTTTTAATTCTTTTCCAGCCTTTCTTTCAGGCTTTAAAGTGAAATTCACTTCAGTTACACAGTGGCAGCCCAAGGGTACAGAATTCTAGGCAACTTTGCTATAGATCATAGGTTATATCATACTATTTTTTCTCCTTTTTTTCCTTTATTCTTTTACTGCAACACTTTTGACCTTGTTGCTGTTTCAGGCTGCATTGGTCACATCTTACCAGCAGGGTATGGTTCAGTGTGGCTTGAAGGTCTTCATCGCAACATGTAAAAACAGCTTAGCTTAACTTCGGAAGTTCATGGTGCATCCACAAGGCCGTACCCAGTTCCCCCAGAAATTCTCCTGCTAGTCTTAAATGAGAAACTACCTGTGATCACTGCAGTCACAGGAGATTTCAAGGCACTTTGTCAACAGTAGTCCTTTATCTTTTGACCAACACTTCCCCATCATGTTCTGAACCCTAGATTGTTGAGCTGTAGCAAGAGTTAACTGCACTGCAGTTCAGGGATACTTTGGATGGAACATAACATCATTCAGTCCTAGACTTCTTTTTCTCTGGGCCCTCGCCTGCTGCAGTTGAACTTACACTTGATACCAGCTGCCTTAGTATCACTGGGAAGCATCCTGTACTGGGCCCAGAGTCATAAAACACTTTATCTTTCTCAAAATAAAGCAGCTGTAGAAACATAGAAGATGCCTTTAATGAGAATTCATTCTATTTATTGTATCTTTGTGAATTGAATGGATACTTCTCATTGTCCCTGCTCATTGCAGGGGGGTTGGACTTAGATGATCCCTTCCAATCCAAACTATTCTATGATTGATTCTCTAAGAGCACAGCTATCTCTGTTTACATTAATGATAATGCATTTGTTTTCCTTCTAGTCATTGGTTTTGTTTTGTTTTGTTCTTGTAGCTCAAAGCTTTCAGTAATACACATTTCCAAGGAGCATGTATAAATTTCACAGCAGAAGTTTCTGATTTTACATCATTCATACCATGTTCTTTTAAGGTTCTTCGCGGATGGTAAGTCTTGTTTTACATGCCACCATTTTAAGTAATAGGAAAATTGGGGGTTTTAACCATTACTAAATTTCAGACAGCTGCAAATGCATAACACATGCCCATCATATTCCATCATGTATTAGACCCTTTGTCTTGCAGTGCATCTCAGTAACTGTTGTCCTGTCGTTGCTTTGGGTAGCGCGCATTTTCCTTTCCCTGTGGGAAGTTTGCACAGTTACTGTAATTCTATTTTTTAACTCCAGTTAGAATTTATTCCAGATTTTAAAAACTTGGTGCAGAAGAAGTGTCTGCATTCCACTTGCGTCGTTTGACTCTGGAACTGAGATTTCTGTACCACATGATCTGATTTTCCTCTTGTGGTTGCTTTGTCCCGTAGCCTTTCAAGTTACGTTACTTTTAAGCTTAACAAGAGCAAACATTTTTTATTCCTTATTTCCTTAGCAAACATTAAATCTTGAAAGAAGCTTAATAAGTGGCTGGGGCAGCTAATCTCTTCTGTTATATTATTCTTGCAGTTGGCTCCTGTATTACCAAGGGGAAACCACTGACAATCACTGTGTGCTGGAAGAAGGCCTCTACGTTGACCTCAGTTCCTGTGGCTGCCCGACCGCTACAATCAAATCCCTCAAGCCCATTCAATATGTAAGGACTTTATAGCAAAAAAACCCCAACCTTTTGGAACTCTTTTCCTAGTCAGACGTCTGAAGCAAGTGCTTGTGCTAAACAAACTCTCACTCAGGGAATAGAGTGAAGTTTGGTTTCTTGGCTTATATATTTTTGGGCTAGGAACAAGCCAGGCTGCATGTATGCGTGTACGTGGTCACTTGTAGGGACATACTTTTGGGTGTTGTGGGCTCAGAGTTGCTCTCTTTTGTCCAAGTTGCATCGGTTGGCATTTTTCTGACTGGTCTTGTGGTCAGTTGACTCTGGCTGGATGCCAGTTGCCCATCAGAGCCACTCTATCACTACCCCTTCTCAGGTGGACAGGGGAGAGAAAATACAATTAAAGGCTCATGGACTGAGGTAAGGACAGGGAGAGATCACTCACTGGTTACCATCATGGGCAAAACAGACTCAACTTGGTGA
>JANHGB010008959.1:0-26560 GCA_026283785.1 Coracopsis vasa
AGGCACTGGAATGGGTTGCCCAAGGAAGTTGTGAATGCTCCATCCCTGGCGGTGTTCAAGTCCAGGTTGGACAGAGCACTGGGTGGCATTGTTTAGTGGGAGGTGTCCCTGCCCTTGGCAGGGGGGTTGGAACTAGATGATCTTAAGGTCCTTTCTAACCCTAATTATTCTATGATTCTATGCACGCACCACCAACTTGTTATGTGATAATAAAAAGGTTAGGTTTCTGAATAAAAGACAAAGAGAAATGGTGTAGTAGGGAAAAAAAGAAAAAAGTTGAAGTAGAAAAGCCATAAAGTCCTATATTAAGAAAGAATATATTGGATATGAATTTACTGTAATGTACCATAAGTTTTTCTTACATGCCATGAAAAATAATTAAAAATAATTAAAATTGCTCAAGAAAATCCAGACTACCCTGGCACATGGAAATATGAAAATTCTGTGACTTCTAACTAGCTCAAAGCAGAAACATCTTTCTTTTTATAAACCCTCTCTACAAGTATGAGAGAACAGTAGGGACACTTAAGATTCAGGCACTGGAGATGAGAAGAAGAAATCTTTTAGGAAAAGCATTCCATCACAAAACAGATCCCCCCTAGGCTTTGTCTGCTCATGAAATTATTTCAGGTTAGCTTGATTTTTATTTTTTTTCCACTCCCACCTGAGTAAAATTCATAGCATCCATAGTTCAAAAGATTTTATCTGAAGTCATCTAAGGTTTCAGTATTCATTATTTCACTGTCATTGGAAGTAAATTTACAGATATTTGGAGTACACATTTTTGTAACAAATGAGGGAACATCCGTATTTTAAACCAGCTCTTCTGCCTCTGGCTCTCCTCATGCAGGTGTATCATGTGGCTTAACTGAGTGGGAGAACAAACATGACTGTTTGCTGATGTGCCCCTACTGCTGGAGAACATCTTAATTGGATGTCACTTTTCTTTTTAAATGCTTTAAGGCATCCAACCATGCCCATTTCCTTTTCTAGCCTGTAGCAAGTTCACACTGCTCATGTCACACACCGATTATCCTGAAGCCATCGTATGGCACAGTAGATTCATGCTTCTGCATAATTCAGAGCTGAGATCTTGGACTTCCTCATTACCTTAGGGAGAAGAGTTTGTACAAACTTGTCTGTACATCAGTGACCTGGAGACCTTAGAGCTCAGACTGGATGAAAGAGAAGGGACACACTTATATTCTCACTTGGTCTTCAGCCAAAATCACATCTCTGGCAGGGTGTTTAGAAATGTCTGGACCCTGAGGAGAGCTTTGCAGGTGCACTCCAAGCTGGCGAGCCATCATGTTGCAGGAAGAGCAACCAACTAGCCTCTGACATAAGGTAGACATCCCACAGATACCAATTAGGGGTTGTAATATAGACAGCTCGCTTTTACCCAAAGCAACTCAGGAACATGCTGCACACCTTGGCTACCTGAATAGCAGGAGGAGAAACTGATGGAACTAGAGAAGAAATTTCTTTCAATATCATAACACTGACTCTAAAATGACTTTTCTAAGGAATTATAAAGGCATCACCATATTTGGCTACTCACTAAATGTCTTGTAATAATTCTCTTTCCCCAAAGTATTTAAAATGGTGATCGTTGCTAAGGACTGAATAGTTCTGTACAGGATGCTTCTTTGAATATCTTGGTTTTCAAATTGGCCAAATATATCGGGCTGAATTTCTGATACCTTCCTGTACTGTTTAATATTTGCTCTCCTACACTGCTTGTTGTCCTTTAGCTATTTGCAGACAAAGTGATGGCATCATTTGGGTTAACAATGACCATTAGTTCATGGGAAGCATGAAAACATCAGGGACAGAAAAAAAACAAAGACCGTAGGGAAAATAATTTGGTTCTGGGTTTCATTTGTATGCTCAGCTTTTAAGTATACTGAGATTATACGAGGTAAATTGCCAAACACAGGCTATAAAGAAATTTCAAAATGCATATGGATTTTAAGGCAATATAAAGGAATTCTTGGACAGCTCCCTGAGGCTCAATGCAATTATGGTGGTTTTCTATTAATTCTGTGGAAGTGTTGCAAAATAATAACTTGGGGCAAGGAGTGGTCTTGTTTTGTATGCATTTCTGCTTCTATATCATCTCTAAGGGACTATCCCCAGAAATTTAGCACAACATTTCTTTCTAGTTTGCACTTAAACTGTTGCATTAAAATGATTTTCCCTCTCTATTTTTTTTCTTTTTTTTTTTTTTTAACTTTCAAATCAGGCAGTTCTCTCAACACACACAAGTACAGGGCTCTGTCATAATACTTCATATCTTTACATCATTGTAAAGGTCCTACTATAAATAGGACAGCAAGTATTAAAATATTTTTTCCTTACCAGTCTTTCTTACAATGTGACAGGTCCTCTGAGAATGGAAATATAAAATATGACAAAAATATGAACTGTTATCCCTGCCGGCAAAGATAACGGGCTTGGAACAACTACTGCATCAGTGTTCTCCCAGTCTTCCTCTTAGGGTACAATGTGAGATGCATCTCAGGTATGGGGATTTTCTTACTGCAACATCCAGAGAATCTTTATGGAGAAGAAGGGGCAGACAGCTGTGCTTGGTAACTTCATCAGAGCACTTTGATAGAGAGAAAAAGGTAGAGCAGTGGAAGAAAGATGATTGATTTTTTCTGGAACTGTGAAAAGATGTGAACAGAGGAAAGAGGCGAGAAGCACAGCTCTTGGGTGAAACTGAAAGGCAAATAACAATTTTGTTATATTGGTACCATGATCAAACCGTTTCTTGCAACCTTTGATACCCTCCAAGGCCTCAAAGGCCTTTTTTTATTTTTCTCAGTTGCAAGAAAAAGACCCTGCAGTCCAAACCAGAGACCCAGCTTGTTGCTTTCCCATTCCTTTTATTCCCTTTTTATTGGTAATTGCTTTAAAATGAGCACTGTGGTATGTTCATTAAGAATTTTCTTTCCAGCTTGCAATGCAGTTTACAGTTTATTAAAAATAGTTTAAAATATGTCATAAAATCATCTGAAAATTTCATAAAGGCTTGCATGAAGTATGAACAAATCCTCATACGAAGCAGCAGTAAATCCCTTTGAGAAGCATGCTATCTTAAAGAAGTCACGTAAAAGTAATTTGAAGACAAACACAAATCCTAGTGGAACTGCACAGTGAATTTTTTAGCTCATGTTCCTGATCAGTCAGAAAGTTTTATAGAGGCCACTTCTCTGACTCTTCCTTCAGAGTCTACTTACTTTCCCCTAACACTTTTTGGTGACATTCTTTCGCCTTGTTTCAGAAAGGTTGTGCAAAGCCCAGCAAGTACCTAACACATAGGTCACACACTACTTATCTGCTTCCACCTTTGATAACAGGTTCCTCCTTTGTTCCATCCATCTTTCGCACATCCATCAAGACATAATTATACAGCTATCCAGCATCCAGTAATGCCAGAGAAATTATAGGGTCACAGGATGCTTCTAAGAAAAACAGTGTACATCCACTGAGATTAACGAAGCAAAAGTACCATTCTTTATAGCAGAGAGTTTCTGTAGGGTCTGGTATCATTGTTCTTTTGGGCCTTGCTAAACTGTAATGCTAACATTTCCACTGTAACCATCTAGGCTTTGCTGCACCATAGAGAAATACCTCTTTCTACTTATGAATATTTCAGGAAGTAGAGGAATGCGGATCATGTTTGTAACTCAAAAAATTGAAAATATCACCTGTCAGTCTACCTTAGAAACTTGAACTTTGCCAGGTCTTATGAGATGTAGACAGAGAAGAAGTGGACAGAACAGCATTCACATAACAATGCACTCCTCCATAGCAAAAAATCTATGAAGTACTCTAAGTAGAGTTTAACTACCTATCAGTAGGTTGCCATGTATCACATGCCATTGCCTATAGTCTGCTACTGGTTAGCAATGCTTTGCCAAGGAGCAGAAGAGCTCTCAGGTTGACGTCTGCATCCTGTATCTGTGCACGAAGCTTTAGGAATAAAGGCCTTTCCTAATCAATGTGCTGCTGCCTCTATTGTGTCTCCCAGGTATCTGGTGCCTTTTTGTGGGATAGGTTGTTTCTGATATTGAAATAATATTTTATAGCTAGTAGTGTTGCCTCTGCCTTGCAATGGCTATGTAAGGAGATACAGAAAATGATTTCAAAAGGAAGCAAAGCAAGCTGGGAGAGCAAAAAGGCAGGCAACCGCCGCCCTAGGAACAGTCCTTCTGTACACAAACAGAAAAAATTAACTGGAAACAACTTTCAAATGTAAATGAGTCTTACGCATGTCTGTGCTTGTCTTCTATAGTCTCTGGTTAAGCAGAGTAAAAGATTTCTCCCATTTTAAAATCATATATAAGCTTGCATAGGCTGTGCAGCTAGATAAGTTTTGGTAAAGAGAAATTGTCTCAAAATTTTGTCCAGAAGTAGATTATACATTTTGAGTGTCTCATCTACAAGTGTTTATAGGCACTACTCCATTATCTAGACCCCATATTATGGCAGAAGTACAAACTACCTCTTGCTGATTACAGGTTTAAGACAATGCACACCTCTTAGAAACCAGTGAAATCAATGGAAAGCTTTTCACATACATCTCTGGGCAGGATTCATATTGGATGAATCTGGCACTGAGTAGTTGCACTGGATTTAGTGCAACCTTTTGTGAGCTTGTGAAGGAATGTATGCACTAAATGAATCAAGCAAATTAGGCACTCATTAAATCCACAAGTAGTTAAATTCTATATAAATAAAACTCAGGCTCATGAAGTCAAACATGTAGTAGCTCCAGATACAGGTGATTTAAGCAGTGCATGAAGAAAATAGGAGTCCTTGTTTTGGGGATTCCAGGGGGTTTTTAGGAGTGGAATGATTTGCAATGAAATTAGGTGTGAAGAGAGTGCTGAATGAGATCCCTGAATGCAAGCACTATTTTCTGGTTTTGTGACATGGAAAAAGAAAGTGGTTGAACTTTCTATTTGTACTCACTCATTGACTCTGTCAATTTGGCCATCTCTCTTTCTCTTTTGGGCTTCTCCTGGGGGAACAGACAAAATAAAAAGCAAATATATATATATATAATATGTATATGAATATAAATACACTTGAGTGCAAGTGACAATGTGAGGAAAGGACATGAATCCTTTATGTATTTCTATTTTATTTAGAATTTTAACTTTACTCCTAAAGTAAAAGCATAGCCTGCACCTCTGGGTTTGGCCTTTTTTTTATTGTAGCCCCTGGACTGTATCAACTATGAAGAGTGAAATTTGTATTTTTTTCTCTGTGTGTGTGTATCTAGCTGAAGTAATTGAAGATGTTCAATATAATGGAGGAGGAAATCCTCTGTTTTTCACTCTGCACTGAAATTTGCAAGTCTGTTAGGGCTTCTTGACAAAAGATATGGAAATGGCCATCCCACAGAACAGATATACTGAAGGAAAGAAACCACTTATTTAGAAATAAATAAATTTCATATGGAAGCCAGGGTAATTGGTATGGTACTAGGTCTGACACTGAGATAAACTGACTGAAGTACTATTTCATTTGATACAAGAGGGACTCCCAATGAAACCTGTTTGTCTTTGTTACTTTTCTGGGGCAACATTTTTTAAATCCAATTTTGTTTTCCCATTATATACACTTGTAGCTGTTCTAACTAAGCCTGTTCTGGCAGAAGACTTGGTCAATCAAGAGCCCTTGGATTTGGTGGATTTCCCCTTAACCAATGCCCCAAAGTATGCCTCAGCCAGAGCAATGGAGGCTGAGTCTAATCTCCTGATTTCAGAGCCAGAGTTTGGGTTGAATTAAACATTCAGCCCTTCAAAGCCCTTTAAACCCTAATTATCTGGTTTTGAGAAGATGTGGTGGGGCTGCTGTCACCCTTATGACCCCTGAAACTGTATAACCATCTTCTGTGACAGTCCCAGCCCTAAGGGTAAGCAGAGTTAGCAGCTACCTGTCCTTTACCCCACAGCTGTCTTCCAAATGCAAACAGCCCATCTGTTCATGTGTTTTAACCACAGCTGACACAGTCCAGTTGGAAAAGCCAAAGGGAAAAGGGCCAGATGTGAACACTTATTAACAGTTGGTGTGGGAGCATGCCTCCACCTCTGTCAAGGCCGTAAGAGAGGGTCTTGGGGGCCATAGATGTACAGATGGCAGCTCTTGATCCAAGCAACCTTTTTTCCCCAAAACCTCAACAGAGGAGAGATTTGCTCTAAGCTATGACTTTAATGGGCAGCAACCCCAAACAGATATCCCCTGCCTCCTGCATCAGCTCTGGGAAAAGGTGCAGGTTTCTGGTCAGGGTGGTCTGCAGTAGCTGCTGATATGACTGGGGATCGGATTCAGCATGGTGGCATCTCTTTTGGCTGGGTCTATATCAACAAACAGCACTGAGGCAAGCCATGGGCTGAGAATGGTATTAGAATGGTCCCTGCCATGCATCATTTGACAATATAGGCATAGTTTTCCAATGCTATTTAGCTGTGACATAAGCAAGCCCTGCTGCAGAGGTGCTAGGCTGTCACAAGAGTTACCCTTCCTGCTTTATTTAAAAGAGTAGTATCATCTCATAACTTGAAAAGAGGTAAGGTCTGTCCATCTCTTATCCCAGCATTCACTTTACCTAGTTCAAAAAATCTAAAAGGAATATTTTCTATATCAAATATGCTACTACATGCACTTCAGAAAGCTAGACTTCTGCTGACAAAAAGCTCATATATCATAGTAATAGGAAACATTTTAACACATGGAACAAGCAGATAATGCTTCAAAACTGTATGCATACCCCTTAGAGCATTTCATATTAAGAGAAAGGTTTAAGGTTATGTCCTGAATCTGTAGTGAGGTTAATGCCTTAAGCCATGCTGATAATGTAGCATTCAGCATCAGATTCATGCATTACTATGAAAAGAAAAACAGAAGGAAGAAAGAAGAAGTACAACAGTACCAGCTAAAAAACCCCAAAATATCCTATATGGCAATTTCTTGCATGGTATTAATCATTAAATGAATGCACAGCACTGTGAAAAATTATCAGTAATTTGTGTCCATATTGCTTTATAGTGTGACCCTAAACCACCCCTTTTCACTGAAGAGCTTACAGTTTATCAGGAACTAACAGTTGGGGAAGATCAATGTTGAGCCCTGAAGAGGGAAGGTTGGATTTATTAAACTAATAAGAAGCTGTGATTTTAAATATTAATATTTTGCTCTTGTATATTAATAAACACTTTTTAATAATTATGAGGTCTGTCATAAGGACATAGACTAGAATGTAATTTCCTTTTACCGTGAAAATATTAAGTATAATATATAAGGAGAAAATTAGAAGATTCTAAGTTTTTAAGCCTCTGAATCAAATACATATCAAGCTAATAATAAAATATTTGTTTTGAAGAAGCTGGTAAAGGTAAGCATTAACAGAATGTACTTCTTCGTCCAGTAGTGGACTGAGGCCACTGACAGGTAAGCACAGAAACTTTCACATGTAAGGAGACTGCATATCTTCACTGCAGCATTTAGAGTATAGCAGACTAAAGAAGAAAGCTGAATTCCTATGTTTAGGATACTGTCACCTGTGTTAGTTTCCCTATTTGAGAGAGAACATGAAATGGCAGACAAGATTCAACTAATTCCTGCATTTGAAAATACTGAAAGAGTTTGGTTTACTTTTCCTAAAAGAAATGACCAGGGCTGCTGAAGTTCTGCTCTTTTTCCCTTAGAAGATAAAGGTATTCTTGTGTGAATGTCATTTTTCAATAGGACAGGTTAAAAAATGAGATCCTATTTTCCAGGTACTCTATTAAAAAAAAAATAAAATCTTTTTTACTGCTATCACTGAAGTTTAAAATCTGTATGAAATTATTATCTCAAGTTTTGCATTTTTCCCTTTCTCTAGTTATCACTAGTATGTGCACACATCCACACTATGAAGCTCTCCTGGAAACTCTTAAGAAAATTTTTCCACTTGTCTATTTTATCAAAATGGCATATTTAAAGAAAATTTTCACACCTGTAAGAAATTTGTTTTTTGATGGCAGATAAAGAAGGAATTCCTTCCTTTCTGACAGAATGAGTTCTAACTGATTAACTTTGGAAAAATAAGCATTAAAACGTATTTTTGGTCCTAGCATCAGTAGATGTGATTTTGAATATAGACTGACAGCAAAGACTTGCTGTCATTTTTAAAAAAGAAGCAAACAAACAACACAGTGTTTCATTTCAGAACAGAACTTGCCTTTAAGGGTAGACTGTGGTAGTGTTCCCTCTGGAGCACTGGGTAAACCAGAACTGCCACCTCAGAAAGCACATAAAGAAAAGCAGGCCTTGTTTTTTTCATCTTTCCTGACACAGTGAGGCTCATTTTTATTCCCCCTTCTCCTCCCCTTCTTTGTAGCTATGTAGTCAGCATGGAGTTATTTCTGCAGGGGTTTGAATCCATGAGCTGTTGCTGACTGTGTACCTATTCTGGGGCCAAGAACTGAAATCTTTCACAACCTGAGGGGAGCAGCAGATACAGGCTGCTCTGGTAAAAGACTGTATTGTGTGCAGACCTGTGCTAGCCGCCACACTTGCATATACCTGTGTGAGGTGGCTACCATCTTCCTGGGTGCATAAAAAGCAAGAAATCCTGCTCACCATATTCTAAATGGTATGCATTTAAAATGCAAGTGATATATTATATTGTTTTGATGCAAGAAGGGATGCGTGAAATATAAATTGGAATTGGTATGTGAAGCATGTTAACTTCAGCTAGCAAAAATGGCTATTTAAAATGCTCCTTTATACTTTTTGCACTGTTGGTAAGGTCTTTCATTCAGCTGAGGGTGTAAGAAAGAAGCTGCAAACTCTCCTTTTCTAGTGGAGTGGCTTCTCTTTTTTTTTTTTCTTTTTTTCTTTTCTCTTTTTTTTTTTTTTGAGATATTTCCTTCATTTAATCTTCCTTCAGACAAATGAACAGTTGCCCAGTCCTATGATACCTCAGGACTGTGGTGTTCTGTCTTGCACTGAATTTATTCTTAAATTATTATCATGCTGTTCCAACATTCATGGGTTTACTGTGATGCTTTAAGTACAAACACAAGAAAGTGTGGCTTTCAAGTCACTCTTTCCCTTCTCAGCCAAATAAAATCAGGCACCTTTGTATAAATTTCTTTTTGCCTGACTTCCCATGCTGCATGGTCTGATGTAGGTTCTGTCAGAGGATGAACAAGATAGATGACAGTAATGACAACAAGGCAGTGCAGACTTAACCTTTTCAGTGTCATGCATGAGCAGAGAATGAAAACTGCATCAAATTCCAGATGTGAATCAAAACATGGAGTACCCAGGTCACTTGCCTTGTAAGGAAAATTCTTGGCCAAGAGAGTACACTATATTGTAATTTTTCTAATGGAAGGACATGGTCACATTCTGTAGCTTCCTCTTCAGTGGCTGTTAGCTTCAGCTGGCACAAATCAATGAGTTTGCTAGCCTTGTTTTGTTTGTTTACTGAATGGCTAAAACTTTTGCCAGTTCACAAGTGCAGAGGTGCACTAACATCCTAGGAATCTATTGAAGTAATATAGAACTTTGGCTAAAAATTTCCAATGGTATTTTGTCAGTCTGGTAATGGCAGAGCTATGGATCAGAACTCAAATACAATATATCCATTACACATACTTTTTTTTAAGGTTTGTCACTTTTGAAAGTCATTCAGTAGCAAATCCCTAGTAATTTTATTGATATATCCTTTAAGGCAATAGCTATTCTATCACTAAATGCAAATTCAACGCAAAAGAAGGAAAAGAGCCTTTTCTGAAATATTAGCTTAGAGTAATCTATCTTGGGATACCTTAAATTACTTTTCAAACTACATGGAAATGGTGTTATGTTGGAAACACTATTAAATGAGAATTATAGAATTTCATTTTATATAGCGTCTTTCATGTTCGTGACATCTTCAAATGCTTTACAGTAATGAATTAGATACTGGTTGTTAGGCAATGGTGTGTAGGCAAATGCTGCACTCATTATGTGCTATTCATTTTAGCAATAGCCTACACTCAGCTCTCAAAAGCACAGCTTATTTTAGGTGGAAAGGGATTGTTGGAGGGAGTTGGAGCTCTTCCTTATGAAAACTGCCACAGGAACTTCAGTTTCTATCAGGACACATATCCAACAAAGCTAAAAAAACCTTAACAGCCCATCTTTACGACCTCTAATAATGAGATGAGTTGTGTTATTGCATTATTTTACTATCACTAAAATCCAAGCTGTATGTAAGACCTGTCTAGATTTATGGGAGTTGCTTATCATGCCCTCTTGTCCCAAAGCTAAAAAATACAGTGTATATCTTGTTTATTTTCATTATTGTGTCTTGCCCATCTCAAAAAAGGTGGTTGATGCAAACAGTCTGTTTTGTCTTGTCTTCTAGAATTAACTCTTGCAGTAGGGACTATAATGACTATATTTGTACAGGACCCAGCACAGTGTGATCTCAAGCAAATTGGCTTCATCCTCAGCTTTAAAGGTGAGAATACTAGCAAGCAATCTTCATTTCCTTGCAGTGATCCCAGAGTTTGAATTGCTAAGAATACATTTCAAAGGATTATCCTGAGCTTGCCACAAGAGGTGATTTCAATTTGCATCAGTTGGAATGAGTTTAAAATACAGTATTTGAATAGGTGGAGTCAGCAGAGTTCATCAGGGGTGTACCTTAGCTGCGTTCACTAGAGTTACTGAGCCGTAGTGGTGAGTATGGCACATTAATGTGTTCAGATGTCATAAAGCACTCTCAGTATTTGATATAAGATGCTTTACATGGAGGAAATTTACATTAACAGCAGGAGGAACTGAATTTATTTCTCTGGGTTTATATTTCTCATAGTTTTTAGTTAACTTACTCATCATTCACACTTGGTCTGTGAAATACGTATGGAAAAATCTCTGGTTTTTTCCAGGCAGAGAATCAAGCAGCAATTCTAGAGAAGCTTGTCATCTCCCCTCAGACTCAGGATACAAAGCTCACAGTCATGTATTAAACCCATTGCAAATACATTGTCATTCTCTAACTAGGAGGAACAAATATGCACATATTAAACAGGAGGATGGGTGTGATGGTTCTGAGTGTAGAAAATCTTTCTAGGAACAGAAGCAGCATAAATAAATGTTGCTGACTACTGCTGAGTATGTATGAACATTTTTTTAATGTACTTGCACCTACCAGAACAGAAATAAATAAAAATCTTGTTTGAACAAAATGATACAGAGAAAAAATAATCTGAGAGTTTGCAGGAGGTAGAATACTTATGTTTATGAAACAAAGCAAAGCAAAAAAAAGAAAAAAAAAGGAAAGGAGGAAAAGACTTTATGTTTTTGCATTTTAAGTAAGATGTAAACAGCAGTAGGTCTCAGGTTTTCAGTTTTTCTTAAACAACTTAAAGAACTTTACATTTTTAAATTATTAAAATTGACTGCAGAGAATATAAAACTAAAAAAAAAAAAATAAAATTAAAATCCTACCTTTGGCAGCAAACTCAGAATGATGGGCATTTAAATATCATTAATTTATTGACATAATGGTGACAGAAGATGCAGATTATATTACTAACAATTCTGTGGGTTTTATGCTGTTAAGTACTTCTTGTTTCTGCTGTTAACTGTATAAGAGTCACTTAAGCATTAATATGAAATGGCCATTAAGTAGCTAATGGGAACATTACACAGTGATAGATTAATAAAGAAATATTTTGAGTATCTAAAGGGCCAAAGGGGTGGGTGTTAAGTGATGTTGTGGTACTATTATGTAATTAAAGGCAGGTATATTTTCTTGGTTTCTTTGCTGTAGAGGGTAAATTATGTCATGTTAATTTTCAACTCCTATTGCAAAGACCCTATGGAATATCTGAAGATTTATTTGATTCCCTGAGATCCCAGTGAAAATACATCTCTTCTAAGACAATGAGTTATGTTGACTAAATACTAAGAAAGCTTCCACGTTTATACTTTGACAGCCAGTGAACTATATGTGCTGGTTGTTTTTGAGAAGCTCAGCTTGGGTGTTCCAACAAATTATGGATAAAGGTAATTGCAATGAAGTATTTAAGTCTTTCATATATCATTTCTAGCCTACATTGTGAAATTAAGCAATTGCAAGTATAAGCTGAAAATCAAGAATATCCTAGCAACAAAGTGATGTGATTCTATACTAAAAAGGTTAAAAAGGTTTTTACTTAAGGCTATTAAAACTACATTGGACAAGCCAGCATAAATTACATATCAGCAAACATTCTTCAAGACAGAGTGAATAATCTTATGTATGCTTTGTCATCTAAATCTTTAGACTGCAGGTTGGGTGGCTGTGTACAATTAGTGCATGGTGAAAAGCTCTATAATCAGTGGAAATGCTCTTACCAGTTCAAAGACCTTTGGATCAAACTCTTAAGAAACTGCTATTTGCCTTTTTAAGGCACAATTCATTAATATATTCTGAATCAAAATAGAAGAAATGCAAGTTTTCTTGAGGTAACAGCAGCTACCTTATTTAAAAAGTTGGTAGAAACCCCAAAGAGAAGATTGACTATAGAAATGAGACTTAAGAATACTTATACAATCATTTCCACTGTCAATAATGCATATGTTTAGGTTTTATGAACTCATTGCTTCTGTGGCCCACAAAGGGAAAATCTCAAATGATTGTTTGTATTCTTAGAGCATTAAATTCCAGATTTCAACAAGAGTCACTTAATAAATATTCATAGACAGGGGTTTCCACATGAAAAATTATACGTAGAAGCATGCCTGAACTGGAAACTATTATTTAAACTATTTAAGAGACTAATGATCTAATCAAGTAAGTTTTCCTTATTACTTGCCTTGATGCATTGTAAAAATAACTCAGGACTAAATAGAACAGATCAAACATTTCAAAACTGAGCCTATTTCCTCAGGTACCTTGTGAGACTTCAATGATGAACATACAACTAGGGTAACTGACATTTTTCTTTGTTTTGTGCTATGATCATGTTCACTCAATGAAAGTTCTTAAGCAAGAACTGTCTTCAATGTCACATTTGGCTCCGATTCATTAATATCAAAGTATCTCACACAGTTTCCAATTTTAGCAGCTTTTTCTTGTTAAATATATTTAAAAGGAAATCTTCAAAAGCAGATACATTGAAAAAGAACAAGTAATGTGTCAGATGATGTAAAAATGTTAATAATGAAAATACCTCCCTGTCCTACTGAAAACTACCTGAAATACCTCCCATTTACTACCTACTCCCTGATAGAAAATTGAACTTTTGTTTATGCTGATATCCAGGCTAGCTTACATAGATCTTTTTCAGCTGAACTGCAAAAGCATTAAAAACCAGAAATGCTGAGGTAAATCAACCTTTCTGAATTTAAGAAATAAGACTTTGTTGTCAATTTGCTGTCTTCCACACAGAAAAATCAGAAAATGAGATTGTAGAACATTCCATATGACTACTTTGTTATCAGTGACCCTTATACCTTAGAGTGAAACTTCTTCCTTCCTTAAATGCACAGAATTACAACCCTGGCCTTCGATCTGACAGTTTTTTAGTGTTAATGAAGATGACAATAGGAGCTGCAGCAGAAACAGTCAAAACAGGGACCTTCAGCCATATGGCTTGGTGTTCATGCCACCTAAATTCAGCCCACTAAAAACTTGTATATACACTCTAAGCAAGTTATAAGGAGGGAAACCAGCACCTCCAAAGGCAAATTAGCCAGGTGCCTTGAATAGATGAATTGCTGGTGGCAGTGCTCAACTCATGAGAAATACATGACTAAATTGAACCACTTACTTGTGATATGGCTAAAGACAGGGGATATGAAGCCTTCCACTGAAATTGCTGTGGTATTGACTATCATTTTTCTGCTGTGCTAAAGGTTTGCTCCTACCCTTCATCTCCCATTCTCCTCACTGCACATGCTGTTTCTTCTTCCTGTTCTCTCTTGTCTTATCCAGCCCATCACCTTTCCTAAAATGCTCTCTCCCTTACTTTTTCTCTCCATCTAACTTCATAACTAACCTTCCTTCTCCCTCTCTTCACACCCTCCCACACATACAAAAAGAATGGTTGTGAAACTAGCATGCCATTTGTTGCTTTCACAGGGTGCATGCCTCTCTCTCTACCCCTCAAACTCAAATGTACTGTCTATCTATCTTATCTAAATAGACTGTACATCTTTGCAGCAGGTATTGTCTACTGCTTGAATCGTGCAGGCTCAATCATAGCACCACCTCAAGTCTTCAGACTCTGTGGAGATATTCTTATTTTAATAATGAGTACAATTTATTATATTATACATGATCATAAATGACAGAGAAGTATAAAATGTTCCTTAATAAAAATGCAAAACGGGGTGAAAATAATTGCACTGCTGCTCTTCTGGTACTTAGACCAAGCTGACAAAGGGTTCTGACTGCTCTAGGAGATTTGTGCTCATTGTCAGCTGAGGCAGAGATAGCATTCATGTTTATTGTTTTAAACTAAAACCAAAGGCTGTTTTCTGTAAGGGAATGCCAGCTCAGTACAGTGCAATGCTGCCTAGAGATCCCCAAGCAGCTTCTGAAAGAACAGTACCTGTCAACAAGTAAATTAGTCTGCAAGAGCCTTGCACTAATATAACTGTGCTGCTAGTACTTTGAGTTTGCTTTTTACCTAGACATGCTTTGTATTGTGCCATGTAGACATCTTTATTGTGTCTTGGGGATTTGAAGACATTTTAACTGGAATATCTGGACAAACTCTGTGTGAATCAGACTAAATATTTACAAGTCAGACACAGCAAATCTATGTGTTTCTCAGATAGTACAGCTGATAGCATTTTATATATAGTCTACCATATACACAGTGCCATATAATGGAGAGGTTTCAAATGTACTAGCTTGAGTTCTAAGTTGACCACCAAAAATAATATATCTGATGCTAATGATAAGTCAGCTCATGAAGCTAGGCATTTCTGTTGCTTTTAATCTAATTAAGTGTTAAAAGTAATAAAATATTAATAGTTACTGACTTCTAAGAGGAAAAATATATTTTCTAATGGAGATGGCATGGGATAAAGCATTTTATTCCAGTACAGAGATATCAAACTGCAATGGTATTACCACTAGTAGATATATCTTCTAGGATGCTTTGTGGTACTTTGATGTCCCGAAGAAGGCTGTCCATCACTTCCCTACATGACTGTTCTTTCCTATGCATTCTAAGCTCCTTCCCTCACTATTGCTCCAAAGGAGTCCCTGCTCCTTCAACATTACAAAGCTCTGCCTTTTCCTTCACCTTTTTTGGCTGTTTTAAGCACTCTTCCCACTTGTCTGGGATGCTTCTATGTATAAAGTAGAAGCAGCACTATAGTAAAAGAGCAACCTCTGGAGCTGCCCATGGGCCTATGTCCTCTGTGAAGGCTGAAAGTTCCTGGTGTGGATGAACATCTTTGTACAATGGTGCAGAGAGAGCAGAGAGCAGGAGTATGCTCAGGCCCAGCCTGTATATGAAAGAGTGAGATGCTCACCTTGCTCAACTTGCCCCTGCACCAGCACAGCCAGCACTCAGAGAGGGCAATGCCAGGCAGCATACTCACAAAAGCATCAGAGCTTTGTTGCACATCAAGCACAAATTGATTATCAGCTGAAAATTGCTCTTGGTTTCTGTCACTTTGAGTTCATTCACCTGTAAACTTAAGACATGCCTTATCAGTACACCAGCCACAGTGCGGAGATGTCTTGTCTGCCACTGATATAAGCTGTAATACAGCTGCATATCTGTGGAGGGGTTAGGCTGGGAAGCTGCATCACCATTAACACTGTATTCTAGCTCATCAGCTTGGCATGACAGTCACTGGCATGACTGTAGTGTCTCCATTTTATGAGGTAGGACAGTTTCTGATCAGCTGGATATAGCTACACCATGTTGTACTGGATGGTATAGAAATTAGAAGTCTCTAAGGTTATTTTGTCATTTTTCTGGTTATATTATTCAAATTTTGGGGCTTCTTGGTCTTAGACTTTTATATTTGTGGTTAATAAAGGTTTTTGAGAAAAAAACATTACAGTTATCTTTTTTAACTCAAGGGTGGGTTGACCATGGCTGGGTGTCAGGTGCCAACCAAAACTACTCTATCACTTTTCTCACCTGGACAGGGGAGAGAAAATAGAAGCAAAGGCTTGTGGGTTGAGGTAAGGACAGGGAGCGATCATTCACCAATTACTGTCATGGGCAAAACAGACTCAACTTGGGGAAATCAGTTTAATTCATTACCAATCAAATCAGAGTAGGATAATGAGAAATAAAAACAAGCCTTAAAAAACACCTTCCCCAACCCCTCCCTTCTCCTGTGCTCAACTTTACTACCAAATTCTCTACCTCTTTTTCCCCAGCAGTGCAAGCGAATGGGGAATGGGGGGTGTGGTCAGCTCACCACACATCTGTCTCTGCCGCTCCTTCTTCCTCAGGGGGAGGACTCCTCACACTTTTTCCCTGCTCCAGAATAGGGTCCCTCCTATGGAGACAATTCTTCATGAACTTCTCCAATGTGAGCTCTTCCCATGGGCTACAGTTCTTTCAGACTCCTCCGGCATGGGTCCTTTCCGCAGGGAGCAGTCCTTCAGAAACAGACTGTTGCAGCATAAGTCCCCTGTGGGATCACAAGTCTTGCAGCAAATTTGCTCCAGCGTGGGCTCCTCTCTCCTTGGGGCCACAGGTCCTGCCAGAAGCCTGCTCCAGCTCTGACTTCCCACAGGGTCACAGCCTTCTCCAGGCATCCCCCTGTGTGGGGGTCCTCCATGGGCTGTGGGTGGATATCTGTTCCACTGTGGACCTCCATGGGCTGCAGACGACAGTCTGCCTCACCATGATCTGCACCATAGGCTGCAGGGGAATCAGTGCTCTGGTACCTGAAGCACCTCCTCGCCTCCTTCTGCACTGACCTTTGTGTCTGCAGAGCTGTTTCTCTCACAGATTCTTACTTCTCTCTCTCACTACAATTGTGCAGAGTTTCTTTTTAACTTCATAAATCTATTAACACAGAGGCGCTACCACCGTTGCTGCTTTGCTTGGCCTTGGCCAGCTGTGGGCCCATCTTGGAGCTGGCTGGTATTGGCTCTACTGGACACAGGGGAAGCTTCTGGCAGCTTTTCACAGAAGCCACCCCTGCAGCTCCCCCTGCTACCAAAGCCTTGCCATGTAAACGCAATACGAACTCCATTGTCTCCTGCATTTAAAATTATGAAGAAGTTCATTATTACTCTGAATTATAAATATATAAGAGCTAAGAGCTGTTTTGTGAAATTTTAATCAAGAATAATTGTAGTCACAAGTATTTTGTTTTTCCTCCAGTTTTTTAAACACCCTTATTTCCTATTTCATTGGTATCTTTCCTCCTTCCCAAGTTCTAGATTGTGCCCAACATTCATTCAGTTGTGTTCAAATCTGGTTAATAAAAAGATAAGCACATGACAGTTCCCATACTGTCCTATTAACATAAGCATTCTACCGCTGTGCAAAATAGATGCAATACATAAAAATCTTCTGAGTTCTGCAGCTTGACTTGATTTTGATGTCTGCTGTATAATTCTTACATGCTTAACACTTCAGAAAACTCTAAGTAACTTGAGGCTAAATTATTCTTTACTCACAGAAAATGGGGACAAGATTTAGGTAAGATGTTTCATCGGTTTTTAATATCTTTTCGTTTTTGTGGGGTTTTTTTTGGTTTTTTTGTTTTTTTGCTTTTTTAAAATAAATCCCTACTTTTAGTCATTCATGTTACAAAAATCATTTCCAGGCTTTCCTAACCATTTGATGGAACAGCTCGTTCTGCTGTGCAAAGCCTTGATGTGCAGCTTTCTGGACTATTTTTAATCTCTTTCTGTTTTTCTGTTTCTTTCCAGAGCAATTTCAGCTGCAGAAGCCTGGAGAATGTTTTATAACATAGGCATATAAGCTCTGATTGCAAAATTAAGTACAGGCAGACCTGTTATACATCTTCACGAAGCAATGCTGGATGTGGACAGACCACAGGTAGGCTCAATCTAGACAGAGATGTTCCAGTGCAGGGTCAGGGTTTAAAAGGCTCCGTCTTTCCCCCAGGCTCTTCTGTAGCATTTGAAAAGACCCAAATGAAAGTGACTACCTTGGTTTGCATTCTATTGGAGATAAACCAATTCTTCTTTTCTATGTCTGAGTATAAACTAGTAACAAGATATCTTAATTTTTCTGTCCATCCTCTGAAATCAACCCTGATCATACAACTCCTTAGATCAAATGACTTTCACTTTGTTAAATTGATTGCTATGTAACTACTAATATGATGCAAGCTGGTATGAATCATGGCTATTAAGGATTTCATATCAAGCAACTTAAAAGAACATGGTATTTATCATAGCGATTATAATAACAACTGGAAAATTTAAAGCAGGCATTCCGAACACTTAGGTGAGGGTAAAATTACTTGTCTGGGCTTTGTGAGGTGGTGTGCAATTGTTTCTGCTACTGGTCAGATAAATCAGGTTTACGGAACATCATCAGAACAGCCCAGATCTTCACAGGTTACTATCAGTCTTTTCCGCTGACAGCTCCACAGTACTTTGGAGCCCAGAATGGTGTTTCAGTTTTACAGCCTCAGGGACCAGCCTCTTGTGAAAGGCTTCATGCAATACTTCTGAGGATGTGTATATATCACACCTGCCTTTTCTATATCGTTCCATACTTGCTTACAATCTGTGCTTGTGAAAAATACAATTTACCTTCAAGCCTTCCAGAAACTTTGTAATTCAGTTTTCATATACTATTTGAAATTGTGTTTCTGCTACTGAAGGAAGTTGCTGATGTGTGTAATTCCCAGGACCAACACTTATTACTGATTTTTTTTTTATTTTTTTTTTTCAATTCATGCAAACTGAAAGAAAACAGAACATTTTCTCTTTGCACTTTTCTATATTCCTCATTTATTATCAAATCTTTTCTTTTAAAGTTTGATGTTGCTTTTCATTGTGTAGATAGTCATTGCTTTCTCATAATTCTTACTTGGCAGGTTTTGCACTGATTCTTATAATTCTTACTTGCCAATTTTTGCACTGAAATTACAATGAATGTCCAAATTTTCCAAGCTACCAAAAGTTTTCTGATCCCATTAAAGGTGTGGGTGATTAATACCTTTGGAAATTAGGCCCCGAGTGTTTTAATAGAGTCATTATCCCTGTATGTTGTCACAACAACTAGATCCTTTCAGTGATTCAGATCTAAATGGAAAATCACATTCCAAATTACAATAAATGTGGGTACATGCAATTACCATCACAGAAGGCACTTCAGTTTCCATGCTCATTTAGTCATGTTTTTCTCAGCTGAGCCTGCCAACAAGGGTACTAATTCATGTTTTTTCTTATGTGGACACCTGCCCATTAGGAGCTACCAATTCTTTGTATACAAAGAAAGCTGTCACATGGTAATTACCTTTTGTTTTCTGCTACTCAGGTGTCCAAAGGCTAAGTTTGTCACATTGTCAGGTAGGCATGAGACCTGCACCTCTGGATGTTTAATTTTCTGCTTAGGAGGGATTCCTTTTGTTGGTGATTTGTTTGTTGTTTTTTTTCTTTATTTATGGTCTGTGTTTGACCTTATCCACAAGGTCACATTATATCCAGAATCATTTATTTTGTGATTTTAGAGCAGTTTTAGTTTCAAGAGGAAGAAATTACCATATTACTAAACCGGTCCAGAAAATTACTTTGGCATGCCCAAACACATAATTAATGGTAGTCAAAAACTACTGGATTAATCACATTACAGCTCCACTTCCAGAAAATCTGTACAGAATATTTAACACCAGCACTTCATAGTTATCTTATGCTTCCTTATTTGAAAAGAGAAACACCTCAGTACAACTCTTTAGTGAGTAAAATCTGTCTTACCACTTTGAGATGCCTGGGCTGTATTCTTCAGCACAATTATCACTATGATTTCTTCATTCTGCTTAGCACAATAATGTACATTCTTTTTTACAGAAGCTATACACAGTATCTTCGTTACTGAAAGTCATGACAGCAATTTGAGCTAGACTAGAGAAATCAGAAAGAGCCACAAGCCATCTACTCGCTCCCCAACCTGTCTTCCCTCTGGCCTTTCCTGGTAGATGTACAGCCAAATATGGAACCTTCCATGTTTTGGTTGTATACTTTGTTGAAATGCACCGTGATTTATACCTGGTTCCCTTGGTGTTCTCTGATTCTGAAGGTCTCTTCAGAATAATGTGTTATAATACAAATAATGTGTCGTATTTGAAGTATAGAGCTTTTCCCTAGCTACCCTTTTCCTTCTTTTTGATGCTGACTTTAGTGAGCTAAAATCTTGAACTCCTTTTTCAGGACCTGTTGTACCAAACATAGCCACACTGAGTGGTACCTTGCTCCTCAAGAGATTACCAAGATTGCTTTCTGTGGGAAGAAACATCAGAATTTGGCTTTCTGTATTTAGTCCTAAGGAAGTCACTTGTATTCAGCAGAACAGCTAATGTTGCATAAATAGAGAGGAGTGGGACAAGAGGAGGATAATGACAGATAGGGGAAATGGAATATCATGTAGGGGTAGAAATGCTTGAGGCAGCTCAAAGGCACGGAAAACCAGGAGAAACCCATGTGAGTTATGCAAAAGGGGAAGGGTTGCACAGTAGAGCATAGGTCTGGTTTGGAGGCTGGAAGCAGAATGGCTGTCAGTATGGCAGTATATCCTAGAGTAGCCCATCAGCCTGCTGAGAAGCAGAATTTATTAGCTTGAATATAGTGCTGTGCTAACATGGCTGTACTGTGCTTGTGTCTTGAGCAACTACTTGTGTAAGATGGGCTACGTGAGGAGTACCAGCCTATTTCAGATCTACCCCAGGAGACTGGACACTGTTTGATGGGTTAGTGAATAATGTTTGAGGAAAAGGTAAAAAACCTGAGCTTTTGGAGTTTAACTTTAGACCCTGAAGGTCCAAGATGCTTCTACGTGTTTGATGGAAGAGCATGAAAACAGCCTAATAGGGAGAAGAGCTGAATAATATCACTCCAGTAATAAGATAATCTTCAGTTACATGGACATGTGCATTGAAGTGATTTTTATTTAATTTTTTCTTTTCCTCAGCCAAAACAGCAGCAGTTGGATGGATGAATCACTGGTGTTTCCTGGCAGTGCTTAAAGAAAATTTATACTGGTGACTTCTTTGCACTTTAATGTATACTACCCCAAAGATTGGTATTCAATGTGACTGAAAAAAATGCCTAATTTCTTCTGCTTGGTGACATTGATGTTAATACCTTTTTCTATGCCAACTTCTGTGTTGTGGGTTTTTTTTGTTTGTTTGTTTTGTTTTGTTTTCCTTTTTTTTTCTTTTTTTTTTTATAATATAATTATAGATTACCAAAGGCTATCATTCTTTTCTATTCTGGCTTCCTACTGAAACAAGTCTGTTGACTATGATGTCTTTTTTTCCCTCTACTAAAGCATTTCAGCAGTTTTGAAGTCAGTTTCAACCACATATGTCAGAGTAGTTAGAGGTTTCACATTAATTTATTGGAAATAATTAATCACATTAATTTGTTGGAAATTTTTTGACAATTGGCAGCTGAGCAGGAGCCATTGTTTGGACTGAATATACTGCTAGGCAGTGGAAAATTCATGTGGGACAGAAGTTCTACATGAATTTGTTCCATAAGTTCCACATGAATTTGTTCCACATGTTCCACAGGAATTTGTGCCTTTTTCTGCTCAAAGTATTACCCATAGATGGTACAGAACATAAACCTTCAGGTGCTGAAATGGTGACAGTTTTGTGATTCATTAAACTTAAGTAGTTTCCCTGAAGGTCTTGGTAAGCTGTGACAGTCATTATGTTTACTTCGGGACACAATTTCAGTTCTAGAGTAATAGTTGTTTTGGTGTGTTTGGTTAAGCTACAAATTTCTAGGTATGAGATAAATATTTTAATCAGTGGGCAATTTATAGCTATTGCACACAAACTTGCTTTCACAACTTTCTGTTGCTGTGCAGTTCTTTGTATTTCTCAATTTGCTATAGCCATATGTCTTCTCAGAAGGGTGCAAAGTTACGTCCTCCTTATTCCGGATGTGATAGGTCTCGGAGAAGAACTCACTGTGTAACTCTCCTGACTGGAATGGATTGTCGTTTTATTTTTTTTAAATGCATGTCTCTTAGATTTTTTTTTGTCAAAATTAGTTTGATTTTTCATTTTATCTGTACCCAAGTGAAGTCGTTCAGTAGAACAGGAGTACCAGTTTAATGTAAAATATGCACTAATTAATCCATTTTAGAAATTAATTTAACACTGTTTTCTCCCTTCTTCTGCAATAGCATAAGTTCCTTTGTTCCAGCACTTCCTGAGATGATCTACTGCTGACTGTACAAAGTACACTTAGTGCTGTAGTATTTTTGGCTAAGCTGAAAATTATTGGTGGTCTAGAATTCTTGACAAAGTCTATTCATCTGCTTGCCAGCCTTCATCATGGATTAAGGTGGTAATAATGCAAAACCTCTCTAGTCAGGAAAGCAATTGCACACCTGTTTAAGCAGATGGTTAAGTGCCACTGAAATTGTTTTTTAGTGGCATAATGGAGAGGGACATGAGGATTTGTATTGATAGAGTACTTCCATTATGGATAGTTGTTCCTGAAATGACAAGCTTCCATGAAGTTATTAAGAGCAGGTGCAGATGGATGGAAAAATGGATGAGGAGAAGAGGGGAACAGATACCTTAGTGTTTTTCTCCCATGGTGTGCCTATCAGTACCTAAAGATCAGTCCATTTTATTCTGCATAAGAATTAGTAAAGGGTGATTAATTTTTTTACATCATAGTTTGGATTTTTTCTGCTCATTGGGACTGCTTAAGACAGATTGTGTGATGGCAATCTTATGTGTGCTGTTTGAATATATAATAGGAATAGAATCCAGCAGCATGTGTATACATGGTGCAGAACAAAATGTTCTGTAAACCTTGACAGAAAAGTATATGTCCTTGCCAGAAATACATACCCTTGAAAGACACAGAAAGCTGTTAATATGTGTGCAGTCTATCAGGAATGGAAATTGAAAGGGGGAGGTGAGACAGAGGAGATTTTGTGGCCTCTATTGCCATTTATCACATTTTTCAAATGGACTGTAACCCATGAAGATACCCAGTCTCCTTTTAGGAGTACTCCAGATTGAATTGCTGAGCTCCCTGCAAGGAATTAATTCATCTGTCTGCCAGTCCTTGTAAATTATTTAACTCCTTTGGGGCTTCCCAGAAGGGTATTACTTTCATTTAGCCTTATGGGTCGCACCGATCAGAAAAGGCACCCTCTATTACCTTCTGTTTGTGGTCTTTTTTCACTCATCTTTCACACACTGCCTCCCTGGGAAGCACTGTGTCAAATAATAAAATCATTGATTTGTCTGAAGTCCATATGGAGACTAGACAGGTGCTGACACTGAGAAACGAATGGGAGTAGATGTCTAGCCAGCTCTGAAAGTACTTTGTAGGACACCTCTACTTATTTTGGCATCTAAACAGGTTAGAAAAAACCTGTAATTTTCTTTTTCCTTTTTCGTTCTTTGTGTTTTTCTGGTCTTTTTGTTGTTTTGGGTTTTTTTGTTTGTGTTTTTGTGTGTTTTTTTGTTGTTGGTTTTTTGTTTGGTTTTTTTTTTTGTTTGCTTGTTTGTTTTGTTTTTTCCATGGAAAACAGTAAAGATGTGTAAATTAAGCTATTCCTAAATGATAATGTGTAAGTACCATACCGGGGTTGTATTGCTACTCTTGTTAGTACTAGAAATTCTAATCCTTCAAAATGAGAGCTGTAATCTGTGCTGCAAGTAACACCAAGTGTGTACTGGCAATGTTGAAAAATGGTTTTGAAATGTATTTCGAGAGTTTTTTAGGACATTGTTGCATTCTATGTGTTACAAATTTTACTCTAATAACTATGTTTACATGAGGATCTCTTTACTGCTATAAGAGTACTTTCACATTTTCATGGAAAATAGGTTCTGGAGTTGTAGTAAGAGGTGGTATCATGTCTCTGGCAATTTCATGTGTCCCAAGTGAAATGATTTATCATATTATAGAACTGTGTTCTAGTTAGAGTGCATATGCCTGTGCTGGGATGTCCTGCTAAGACAGCTATGTCAACAAATTATCAGGTCTCTAACCAGTGTAAAAATAGCCAGTACAAATGATGATGCAGCCTTGACAATGTTGTTTACTGTCATAATTTGGCATGTGTTAGCAAAATTGTGTCCTGAACGCCTGTGTTTCTCATTCCTTATCAACTGCCCAACAGCGTGTTCTATTATTTTTCTTGATTGTTGAAAAATCATTAGTTTAAAATATTGATTTTTTCAAGTTGGATAAATTTAAATTTAATAGTAGGAAATGTCAGCAATACTTCCTACCAAGCAAAGATTTCAGAAGTAAAATGGACCTTTGAAATATCCATTTTACTTTTGCCCAGAAGTAATCTCCTTAGGCTCTGAGCCAAATATCCAAACTGTCTAGTATAGAAAACAATCCATACAGCTTTTCTATGAGTGCCCTAAGGTGTTCAGTTATGTATAAAAATAAAGGGACTGATTTGGATCATGGAAAAAATATTCAATTTGGATAAAATAGGGACCTTCCCTTTTCTAAATCTTGGGATTTTTTTGTGAATCCTAGTACAAAAACGATTGCATTGAGACATGTCTTCCATCCCCCAAACTCTTGTATCAGTCTTCTAATCAGAAAAGGGGAATACTAGTATGAAAGATACTATATCTTTTATTATTTTGGGTGCAGTTAGAAGCATACTGCTGGAACTCATCTAAAGAAGTCTGTTTGTTTGATTTTGTTTTAAACAAATAAATTGCACAAGCATCTGTAGAGAATCTGAAAAACTACCTATTTGCAATTGCCTTATTTTTGATTTGGGGAGATAACTTTTGTAAATTAACTGTTTTTTTAAAAAATCCTGGTGTTTTATGAACACTTTTTGAAAAGTTCGTATGTCTTTGGAGGGAGGTATTTTTACGTCACTGTGAAGAATTGCTCTGTGTCTTTCTGTGGAATCAACATTTTAAAAATGTAGTTCTCAGAATATTTTCTTCCTAACATCTCTTTTCCTTTTTTGCTGTGGTTCTGTTTTTACTTTTCCAAGGAAGCTAAGCTCAGGGAAGAGGTTTGCATTGACCATGTTGAGTTTGAATGTATCTACCTAAACACAGAGCAGGGATTTGCTTGCGGTATATAAACCAGCCATCTGCAGCACAGGTTTAACATAAGGATTCTTGTCACATGCTTCTTCACAAGGAAAGAATATATATACACATATAGATGCATGTGTATATATATGAATATGTCTATCAGTCTATCTATCTATGTATCATTTTTGTAATGTGAATGTTTACTTAATAATATCAAGATCCAAACTTTATTGCCACCTCATGCAGAGCAATGGTCTGATTCATTCATTCATTACTCGGCAAGGCTGGATTTCCGTTGATGATGACTGGTAATGGTGACATCATGTTTAAGGGTGCTTTATGTACGCATTTTTTAAGCCTATGAGGGTAAATCACTTTGCCAAGTGAGATACACATTTTAATTTGGTCAACATAATGATGCATCAACTCAGAACACAACTTGCTTTTTGCATGAAAAGGGGAAAATCTCTTCCTTTTTGTTCTAAAGACTTTTGCTGGTTTTCTCTTTATTAAGATTTTTACTCTCTCTGACTTTTCATGATTCTGCATTTCTTTTCCCCATGTTTCCCTCAAACTAGGTCATCTTAAGGTCCTTTCCAACCTTAACCATTCTATGATTCTACGTTTACTTTTTTTTTTACTTTTCCATGAGAAAATGATTGGTTTTCAGAGTTAGTTATCAATAGAATGTTGATGAAAAAGAAAATACATGTAAATTAGTACCTAAGGAGCTACTCTGAAGAAATTTAAGGCAATCCTATGAGTTAACCTGGAGGAGACACCTACAAAATCAATTGCAATCTGAAATTAGTCCTTTCTTCTACCTAGAACCCATCCTGTAAAAATCAGCTACTATTGATCATATCTATTTTCCTATCAGGGTCAGTTTAGTCTTCTGCACATACTGCATATTTATAAGGCTGGGTTTGGATTCAGCAATACCATTCATTAACCAATTGGTAGATTAAAGAACAGAAAGAAAAAAAAAAAAAGGATACAGTTTGACCCCTGGTTCCATTTTCCCTTTTTTACTGATCATTGGGAAAGCTGATTTTTACCCAGCTTGCATAATGTGCGCTCTTGTGTGTTTGCCTCTGTTTATGTTTTCTGGTTGGAACTGAGGATATGCTTTTATTTCGATGTGAACTAGAGAACAGAGTATTACCTCTGACTTTGCTGGCATGTGGAATTCCAGCATTGCAGATACGTAAAATATTTGCCATTGCACCAGTTTACTAATTTAACTTCCTTGGTTCTTTGGTACAGAGGACAATGGCTGAAGTACAAATATGAGGAGGCCTGGCAGATTGATTATATCACACTCCCAGCA
>JANHGB010008962.1:0-15724 GCA_026283785.1 Coracopsis vasa
AAACTGAAACAGGGGAAGTTCAGGTTAGATATAAGGAAGAAGTTCTTTACTGTGAGGGTGGTGAGGCACTGGAATGGACTGTCCCCAGAAGTGGCAAATGCTCCATCCCTGGCACTGTTCAAGGCCAGACTGGACAGAGCCCTGGGTGGCATGGTTCAGTGTGAGGAGTCTCTTCCCGTGTCAGGGGGGCTGGAACTGGATGATCCAACCCAAGCCATTCTACAATTCTAAGACCCTCTAAGGTTGGGTTAAGCTGACCAGTCCGCTTTAGCCCTGTGCTCCCCATGCCTGCCTGCAAGCAATGCTCTGCCAGGGTTCCTCACTACCTTCAGTGCCCCAGGGGACACAGCAGCAGCACTTGTAATAGCAAATTAAACATGCCCAGGAATCTTCTCTGGCACTGAGACAAACTAGTTTAAAATAGCCTGCACCCATGCTCCTAAGCTTTTTTTGCTCTCCAAAACTCTGACTTCTTCCAAGTTGCCTACTGGGAGAGGTGGTTGACCCATGCTAATTCCTGAGCTGTGCTGGGGACCTTTATAACAATATAACAGTGCAGAAAAGTTACATCACTTGGGAAAACCACTTAGTTCTACTTAATTTATCAGTCAAGAAACAGATTAGACATCTTCAGTATATTCAGGTGAATGCAAGACTTCTGTGATTGAAGGAGCTGATCCAAAACACTAGGGGTGTAGGAGAATTTTGTAGGGTTTCTGCTCTGGGGAAAGCAACCCCTGCTTGAGCCAAAGCCATTCCTAATCTGAGCATGGATGTATTCAGCATGTTCATATCCACCGCATCCGCTGCAGCCAGTGGCTGTGAGGTTCTCGGTGCACTCCTGCCCATCTCCTGAGCATCACACAGCATCGCAACACTGCTCTCACCTCCCTGCCCCAATCCAGCTTCCTACATGGGAGGAAAGAGGAAGGGAACCAAAGGTGTTTGCATCGCAGCCACGCTGCCAGCAGTGCCTCGGACACCCACCAGCATCATCAGTGAGGGGAGGTGCGAACTGGCCGGACACGCCACCCCTTCGCTCTGCTTGTGCAACTGCCCTCACACTCACTGCACACAGGACTTGTGAACAGGCTGAAGAGAAACCCATAGCAAAGCTGCCCCACAAACATTATGCATTGTTTCTTATACAGGGAAACAGACTATTCCAAACACTAGGAAAATTTGGATCTGGAATCTGCTCCTAAGTCAGAGCTTTGTTAAAATTAAATATGTTAAGTATCCGTATGCGTCACCATAACTTACCAAATCAGGTAACAGGTTGCAGTCGCTTAAACCAACACTATTACTGTAAGCAGTGCTGTAGTTTGTGATACAGTATGCACTGATGTATACTGTGGTAAGAGAAACTCATTGAGAGTCTGTGCTAAAGCAGGTGATCCCACTCAGTTCTGGTAAGGTTTCCACTTAAAGGAGAGGCTTCCTTTTCTGAGGTTTCAATAAAACTTGGGTTCCTGTTCCTAAAAGGAACTGGTGTATGTCATCATCTGTCCAATTTATTCCGAGATATTTTCGCCTCAGGTCTGCCTGCATTGCTATGAGTCATTTCCCCAGAATTATGCGAGGATATTTAGAATGTGTGCTTAGCATATTTAAAAACCTGTGCTAATTGCCAGTTTTGGGTTCCTTTAGCATAGTCTACTGAAGAGATTTTGAAGATTAACTGTTTTATTAGATAGCAAGGATTAAATCTTCAGCTGTACAAACTGAGCAGTCTCATTGCTAATTCCCAGATAGGATCCTTATCTCACTCCTGCATACATCTTCAGCCTTAAGCTACACTTGCTTTTTCTGTATCTTGGGAGAGATCCAGTGGGAGGAGTAACATGTTCTGCATCCTAGTAGGGGGGAGATGCTGTCATGGCATCTGCCCTAGATCCCACTGAAGGCAGTAAAAAGTGGCACTTTGATTTTGGGATCAGGCCTAAGCCTGGCACAGCAAAGCACTGCTCAAACAAGTAATTAACTTCAACCATGTGCCTTATTTTCGGTTACTTCAACAAGACTCAAAAATGAGACTTTCCAGAGACTGATTTGAGGACATGGTAAGCGTGTTGCTGATTCAGAGCCTGGCTGCAGCTGTTTCATGTGCAGAACCTGGACCAGGGATTGCACTGAGCGATGTTATTCCATACTCACTGCCTTTCCAGGGCAGATGCTCTCAGTGCAACTCAGTCCATCACACACCAGAGCTGAGTTTTCAGATGCTGCAGTTAAACTGCCATAGCCCCTGTGGAAAACCCTCCACAACTTAATAGGAAATTCCAGCCCTGAAAATGCTTTTTTTGGGTTTTATAATCATTTTAACAGGAAATTGCATATAAAATGCTATAGAATAGATAGGAAATCTACTGAATTTCAGGGTCTACTTCAGAATTTTTTCTGCTGTGCTCCATCCTTGAAGATCTTCATGCTTTCACCGATATTAAATTCTGCAAGACTTTTCCACAGAGGAAATATGTCATTTATTTTCTTTACGCTCCTGACTGAGCAAATATGGACAAAATAAAGTTTACTGTGGCACAAGGGAGACTTGAATTTGAAGTTGCTTTTCAATCGTCTGACATTACAAATGCCTGGAGCTGTGACTGATATCTCACACCCACAGCCAAGCATGCTGCTTGGAAAATCCTGTTACATGAGCGAATGAGAAGGGTAAAATATATTAATCAAAGTTTTTCACTTTTGCAGAGTTTTGGGGGTTTTTCTTCATTTTTTCCTTTATCTGCCTTGACTTTAAGAGGCTGACTCACAAAAAGCATGATTTTTCTACCCAAAAGAGAAATGTATCCTCAGAATTATCACATCTGGTCCAAACTGAATCTTGATCCAAGCATGTATTTCCTCTAGGTCTGTTTCAGACTCAGGGTTGTGATTCAGGTGCATCTTCCTAATGAAGATGAACTATATATGGGTTTCCTTGCAGATTCAGAGATCTAAAAGGCTGCACAGAGACCAACAGAGGCAGATTTTTACATGAGGGAAGACCCACTGGTGCATGTACATCTTTATCTTAGTTCAAATATGTAAGAACAGGATGACTGAACATTCGTATATGCCTTTGTCTAATTGGAAGACTAATTATATAGGTACAGATTTATAAAAAGAATGGAGAAAGAGGGCTGAAAAGAGGTAGAAGAGTGGACTATCAATTCCATCATTCATAATCTATGCTCCTGCATCCCAAAGACCTACACTATTTCTTCCCCATGGTTAAGCTTCATTCACTTCTAATGTTCAGGCACATTTTCATGCACACTCATATGTCTCTTTACTTTGTACTGCTAAGTTACACAAGTCCAAACACCTATGTGCTATCTGAATGTGTCTGGTTTTAAAATCTGAGCCCTGCTATCAAAGCTGGATAATGACAACCGACATGAAAATCAGATTCAAGAGATTTTATGTCTTGAGTTATCACGGCAGGGCAGGGACCATCCATGGTTTTGGTGTGGTTGCTGCAAAATGCATGTTTTGATTCAGTGCCCTGGGAGCCTCAAGTCTGCAGCTAATATTTCTTTTCCAATTATTGCTGTGAGTGGATAAAATATATTTTAATATCTTTGTGCTAAGAGTCCTATCTAGAGAGAGAGAGAGATTTCCACTGCACTTCAAGACCATTACATTTATTTGCACAATTCACTTAACTCTGGTCCATGATATCGCCAGAAGCCCTTGATGGAATTATGGCTCCATAATTATAGCTTTATAAATTACAGTCCTTAATAGCTTTAGGGCTGGATTCTCTCTTGCAATAAATCATCAGGGCTTCATTGATTTTATTGAAGTATATGGAGGTATGTCAACTTACACCAGCTGAAAACCGAGGTGAGATTCTCACCCTTTGAAGTCATTGGGAGTTCTGCCATCAACTTAAAGGCAGCCAGAAATTAACCCTTGGTCCCCATTTTTCACAGCCACTTTGCTACTGTGAACTGCATCAATTGTTGAAAATAATGATATCACAAACCAAAATGATGTTGCTACTTAAAATCTATCATTATCACTTGTGCTCTAAAAGGTTGGGCACTAAAAGGGTTTGATTCCCTACCGCTCTGCACCTGAGACTCCCTTTGTATAGCCCAACACACCCTCAACTCCTGTAGTACCTCAATACCTTTTTACGGGTGTTCTTAGATATGCACACATGAATATAAAGTTTCAGAGTATGTCACTGCGCACTCTCAGCTTATTTATTGTTCATGCATGAGCCTCAGTGAGAGGAACAGATAAATAGCTGGAAGACATCCAGCATTTCAAATGATCAGCAAATGGATGGATGAGCTCACTCAGGCTCCTCAGGCAATGTGCACAGTCTTCTGCCAAGAAACCAGACAGTAGAAGAGGAGGTTAAAATACTGAGTGTGGGGGGAAGCATTGCACTGGGTGAAGCAAACATTCATACATAAGTAGTGAAAGTCACTCACTGCCACAAGTCAGGTTTGACCTGGTATTGATCACTTGGGACGGATGCAACAATCGTTCACTTAAAGAATAAGTAAAATACACTGTCAAGTCTTTCCCATTAAAATAGCCTACCTAGACCATAATAGTTCTGTGGGCTTAAATTTGGCTATCTGCATTTTCAGTTATGGAAACAAAGTCACTGAAAATTTCAGTAGAAACCAGCTATTGATTTTTATGGCAACCAAAATGTGCACATCTGTGCCTTCCCCAAAGTCAATTTTGGCAGGGACATCAGGGATCATCAGTTCCTAAGTCCAAGCAGTGAACCCTCAATTAGAGCTTATTCCATCTGATGTTATTCAAAAATCAAAAGAGATCCTTCAGAGGAGAATTACTAGGGGGTCTGTTAAGAACAGCAAAGCATAGGCCCAGATTTACCAACAGGTGAGGCAGTTATGGTGTATGCAAAAGAAGGCATAAAATGTTTATCCATTTAAGCCACAGAGACTGATGAAGGGTTAGCTCGGGAGTGCTTTCTTGAGTATTCCTGCACTGCAGTTTGGCTTTCCTTTCCTCTGTGCTTATGGTTACAACTGTATTATTTGTCCCTCAGCTAAGATAAACATTTGAATCCGTTACAACAAATTTACTGATTGCAGTCAGAAAAAACTCTCTGTTACTTGTTGATAGCTCCACGACAAAGAGATAAGGGGCAGGCTGTTTAAAACGTTGAGCTTCTCATAACAAGGGAATCAAAGGCCATGAGACAGGCAGGCAATGAGGGAGCTCCAGCTCCAGGGCAGGCTGTGCTCTCATCAGGAAGCCTGGGGCAGGTGAAGCAGCATTTTGGCTCTGACACATCAAAGGCAGCATTTGGGAAGAAAGCATTTCTTCAACTTGTGTCAGGACCATGATGAACAAAAAGCAAAGACAGAAAGTCAGGGAAAGGGTAAAGCTCTGCATCCAAACCATATCCAAGGAAAGGATAACTGAGAAATTGAAAGCACTTGGCTAGACACTTTCAAATGGACATCTCAACTTAGAGGACGATGTGCTGATGCCAGCAACTACCCTGTAAGGTATGGATCTGCTGCAGCACAAAAGGCAATGGCAGGGAGGAGCCCACTCTAGCATTCCTGAACCCACACTCTTTCATGTGAACCAAGCCCTAAAAATAACATGAAAGCCATATCAAAAGTGAATTGATAAAGTCAGTCCAGGGGCTTTTTTCATTTCTGTTGCTTGGAGGTATGCTGTAAGCAGTTTCATCTCAGCCATGTAGTACTAACTCATTGTACTACTGGAGGAGACTGAAGTTTTCACATAACGAGCACAGTTACTCCAAGCTACCTGCAAGGCAGTGATGAATACAGCCCCAGGGACTGCATTTTTCTGGGTCCAGTGCATTAACAGAGTGTTAACCAGGAGAACATTAATTATACATTGTCGTTGCTGCTCACCCCAAAGGAATTCAGCCTGGCAAAACACCGTCGTAAAAAAGAAGGCATTTGGAATGAATTGACGTGTGTGTGACATATATAAATGCCATTTGCATCCTGCCATGAAGGCTTTTCAAGCCTCATGGCTTGAACTGGCTGTCAGGGTCTGCAGTGTCATCAAGAACACCCTCAGATCACGGTCCAGTGACTCTGATCTCTACTTAATGAGCACTGACAGGGAGATTAGAACAAAACCCAAGATACCCTCTGGTAACATATCTAAGTATAAAACCTCCTTTTCTGGTGAAACTCTAGGCTTGAGGTTTTTTTTCTCTTAATAATTCTGGTTTAAGATAGACTTCAACATTTCAGTGACTGTGGACCAAGACATCTGGGTCTCTGGGATTAGCAATGTGCTGTCAGGACACGGCTCCCTGAGTGTCTGCCCAATTTCATGCCCAGAGCCTCCTGACTTGCTTGAATCCACACTGTCCGCACAAGCCAGTTCTTTACTGTGAGGGTGGTGAGGCACTGGAACAGGCTGCCCTGAGAAGTGGTAAATGCTCCATCACTGGTACTGTTCAAGGCCAGGTTGGACAGAGCCTTGGGCAATATGGTCTAGTGTGAGGTGTCCCTGCCCATGGCAGGGGGTTGAAACTGGATGATCTTAAGGTCCTTTCCAACCCAAACCATTCTATGATTCTATGACAAGACAGCACAGCACACCACAGGCACTCAGCTTGCACCCATCCACCTCTCAGGAAAGAAAATCAGGAGATCCAGTCTGCCACATCTGGGTCTGCTGAAGATGCAACAGCACAGGGAGGCAGCCAAGACAGTCCCAAGGGGCCAAATCAGCTCCTCTCATTTACAGAGGGTTGTATTTGGTTTCCACTCAGACCAGTTTATAGAGTACTGATCATCCATCTCCAGGGCACTTTGAACAAAAGCACACCTATCATCAGATGCCAAAATGCTGTTCACAAGAGCAAAGTGACGTGTATTTTCAAATCTATACAGGAGGGGTCAGGAGTTAGGTTCAACAGCTGGTTACATTACCGAAACGCTATGTCACTAATGCATGCATGCTCACAGCACACAGCCTGGTGTGAGCACTGAGACTTTGGGTTAAAGCCACCATCGTTTTATAAATTATGCGCAATCATCCGTAATCTTTGCAAAATACAAAGTACAGTTTTCTCTCTGTTCTGCACAGCCCTTTCATTACAGAAACATCTGTTAGAAGTGCTTTCGTTAAGGGCTCGTCAGAGTTTCCATTATAAACCCCCATTTTCAAGGGGTTACTGCAACTGAGCCATAAAAAGTTGCTCCAGGCTTAAACTTGGCATAAAAGGTCTCCAGTGGGAGAATTTGTATTTTTTTTTTCTAAAACCAAAATGTTAAAATACATGCAATTAAATAAAAGAAATTCACTTTCCCTCAGAGACTGCCTCTCCCAAATCTGTATGTGTTAGACTTACGTACATCTACACACATTGTACATGGGCCTTTAAAAGGAAACTATTAATTAATTTATTTATTAAGCTATTTATTAAAATAAAGTCACTAACTTCAGAGCTGTATTGATTCATTTCAAATATAAGTGGCCAGGTGATTTCAGATAGAAAAGCAGCAACTACATAGAAAATAAATTATGCATCCATATAAAAAGGTGGGGGGGAGCAGTACTTTTAGGACATTTTGTCATCCCCAGCTTTAACTAAGCTTTTCTCTTGCAGACAATGGGTTTACCCCTGCGCTGGCAGTAGGATCCAATGACCAAAATGACCCAAGGGCAAGTGGAGACAATATTTCTTTCAAGAGGCAGTCTGCTCCAGCAAGATGGAGGAGATTAGCAGAAAGATGTTAAGTAGGAGTAAATATGCTTGTTTAGAGAAGATAAGCAGAGGGGAAGGATTCACTGTACTGTACTGATCAAGGCAGTTAAAGTGATCCATTAACAGTGGTAGACACAAAAAATCCCCCAGGCAGCCTGGGGACAATGAAGAAGAGGCAGCAGCCATAGGAGTGTTCAATTTAGGAAGGTCTGGTTCACAGGTAAAGGGAGATGAATCAAAGCTAAGATCAAGGAGACCTGTGAATTGGAAGGCTCATTTTGCAGGCTTGAGGATATGAGCAGTGCTGATGTTCAGCAAGGCAGCCCTTGGCTATAGGACGAGCAAAACTCTTGTTACACCATTAATTGTGCTGCCATCGGCAGCTGCAGCAACAGACCTCAGTGCTGATCCTGCAGGAATTTAAGTCCATGAGTAATCCCATTTAAATTAATGGGATTATGCCTCAGAAGTGTAGAGTTAAGCATATGTGTATGCGTTTGCTGGAGCAGGCCCCTGGCAACAAGCTCACTTGCAGAGCTCCCTGCCTTCGGCAATGCTCTTTGTGCTGCAATCCCAGCGGCACCATCCAACAGGCAGGATGGCTCCAGAGTGAGCTGTAAGGTCTCTAAGGAAACCCCAAAACCTGGGGGAAGTCACACAGTGATTCAGTGAGTGGCACCCTTTCCTCTGAGTCAGTCCTGAACAAAAGTCCCAGCACAGCTTTAAGATGGGAAACTACGGCTGGATGTGCAGTCCCTTGGAGGAGATGGAAAACAAACATCCTGCCCGTGACCACCACAGAAGCTCTCAGCAGCTCTTTAGGAGGGCTTGGTTTTTCTCCCTGGTGTTTCTGGCCGAAATCCAATTGCTGTAATTTCAGCTTTCTGGTTCACCCTCCCAGCTTGGGCTCCTGCTCTCTCACAGCCTTGTTTGCATTTTTGAACACCAATAAGTAGCTGGTGCAGCTCTGAAGGGTGAGGGAAGATGTCTCTGTACACAGAGCAGATGACCCTGGCTCTCTATGAGAATGAGCATGATGTGAAGAAACAACATTGCCTCTTCACTTGCACTGAAGAGTGTTTTGGTTTGTATTAAAAGCAGAATGCTCAGCATGCTTGACTCCAGCAGAGCAGCTCCAGTTGGAACAACTAGAGATTTCACTACATGCAAAGGGTTCCCTTTAATCCCCTCAAAAGCTTTGGCTGTAACACTGAGCTCAGGGAAAAGCTGAAAGCATGGTACAGCATCTTATGTGAGTAATTGCATACGTAGTGTCCTGCCTATGGATATAAAAGGAAAATTCCTCCACTGTATCTTATTATCAGTATGCAGCATGCTTAAGACATTTCTGATACTTGGGTGTTGGCCAACCTCCTCCAGTGCTCTGGAGTCAACACTGCCATCACCTGATGCCTTGTGGCAAACCCATTTGTGAGCATCAGGAGCTCCTAGAAAGAAAATCAATCACTAAAGTCACAGGTTATCTGAAGTGAAGGCTGCCCATGGTTTCCTTCCTTCTTCCTGTCTTCTGTAACCTTCTTCTAAGGCAGTAGACACCACACTTCTTAGGTCAAGAATGCCCAGGTGATCACCTCCTCACATTTATTATTATTATTATTATTATCCTTCATGTCATGGAAGTCCTCTCAATTAGAAGGAATGTCTCAAATATAAAAGCTTTGACTGGATTGCTCCCCAAAATTCAGTTTTCCATCATTTGCAATGATGTAGATACATGTTTTGACTGGTTCAATAACTTTTCTTGAAAACATAAACAAATATTAAAAATCTAACAACAAAAATTGACAATAAGTAGCTGGAGAGCTGGGATATACACCAGCTAATGGGAATTTCCTGCTGCTACTACATATGTTTCTACCTTAACTCACTGAGACATTATTTTCTTATCCTGGGTTGTCCAACATGGCATGAAAGCAACAGGTATTTGACAGGTCCTAAAGAAGCCTTTTAGAATAGACCATATATTAAAGATTTGCCTTTGCTCTAGGATAAGAACAATGTTCACAAAAGTTATATACATTTCTGTGCATTAGAATATTTTTCCTGGGCAGTCACAGCTAATGTCAAGTATATGTGTCATTCCATTTTGAAATTTCCAACATGCCCATCTCTACACGCCTCTCTTTACAATTCCTTTTCTTTGCACATTCTTTACACGAAAGTGTTGAAAATCATGTTTTTTAAATGAATGGGGATTGATGTGAATGTGTTACTTTAACAAGAAACAATCTACTATTACCATAAGCAATTAGAGTACGTTAATAGCCCACAATCTATCATGCCCGGAAATGACAGAAGCAACCTCTTAACTATATAAAAGCATCAGGGGTTTTGTTAATGTTTCTGTTTTAGAGAAAAGGTAACTCACATTTCCATCTGGATCTAGCTCAGCTGTTGGGAAAGAGCAGCATCAGCATTCACAAGAGCAGAAACAGCAGAGAGTCAGAGTTCAGGCCCCAGTGCCATCCTGCTGTTCCTGCAAGAACAAGGCAAATGACCCTGGGAAAATACAGCAGATTGCATCAGGGAGAGGTGTTATACTTGGCTATAAACCTCTCTCTGAAGTAATCACTGGGGGTGTTGACTTGCCTCTCTTTTATTTTGCTTATTAAATATGATCTGTGATCCTGTTAGCACTTTGAGTGTCGCACTGAAGCTTCACACTAGAAAAGGACTGTGTTGGAGATTCCTTTAGCTGTGGTCCACAGCACACTGGTGAGCTCACTGTGCCTGCAGTATGCTGGCTTTCATCCTGGACTTGAGTTGAGAGGAACAAAGCCAAGAGAAGGAGAAGAGATGAGATAAACAGCAAAAGCAGAAACCATGGTCAACTTTTACAGGAAGGTCAATACCCATATTCCTCTAAAGACCTCTTAAAAAGAGGCACAAATGCTTTTTCAGCATGGTTTTCCATGTAATGTAAATTGCCACAGGGATGTTACACAATGACTCTGAGGATAAGTGCCCACGAGGCAATTTCTTTATTGAGATGTAGAGCTCATCACAGAAAAGCTGGAAAACACCTGTAGGCGTGGGAATAAGTTTCTGCTCTTACTGGAATAAACCATACCCTGATCATTGTGCAGGCTTTTCAAGACCCCACAGCATAAAACAGCTATTTCTGCCTGTCCTCTGAAGGAGCCTTTCATTCTTTCACAATGTAGAGAATTTAGCTAGCTTTTAGCAGAAGAAAGCAACATTAAACCACACAATGAAGGTGGGCCATGAAGAGAAGCTAAGTGACATTAGCTAAATGCGGTAATCCAACGTGTCAAGTGCAAGATTATACTAATCCTGAGATGCAGTGTTAGCACTGGCCTTTGGCACACTGTATTATGTTGCATTCTCAATGAATATAACAAAAAGCACAGCACTGAATGATTCAGAAGTCTGACCTGAAGATCACAGAGAATGAGGGGAAGATTCCTGTTGTCTCTAGCAGCCTTTGGATGAAAACCTTTTGCAGGAAGCCCCGTCGATCACTGAAACAGGCTCAACCATGTCAAAACCCTGAGAAAATTAGTTCTCTAAGCTGTACCTATTTGCACCATATTTTCTACCTTAGCTGCCTTTCGCAGGCTGATCTATTTTAAATATTTCTTTCTGGAAGCTTAAAAGCTTGAGTCATTTCAGATGATGGAGTTACAGGGAAGCTCCTTTTCCACCTCCTTTCCACGCCTCCATGTTACAGGACTGTGGATGCCTTGTTCATGAAAATTCATTCTTTTCCTCCATTAGAAGAACTTGAAATTTGGCATTGAATGGCTTTTCAGACAGATGAACCTTTCACATATTTGAAAGCCAGCATATATCCAGACAAGTCTAGGTTTCAATGAGCAATGCACCCTTGGTACATAGGATATGCCAGCCCAGAGCAGATCAGGGCTGATCTAGATGACTGAGCCAGTGCACAGACATCTGAGAGCTGCAAAATTCACCCCTGCTGAGAAGAGAGGAAGGGAAAATCAGGGATAATTCAAGGAGAGAAAAAGACATATCCACATATCCAACAGGGATGAGGAGAAACTTAGTGGCCAAAAATGGGGAAGAGGCAGGTTTGCAACAGCTCTGCCCACACAGCTTCCAGTGACCAATCAATGCTTCCTTACAGCATGGCTATGGCATACAGTATCCTACAGGATACATTGAATTTTCAGGTTTTTGTGCAGATTTTCACAGCCTTTCCTTCCTCCTGTGGCTTTTACTACCTGAGAAGGGAGAAGAGAGGAACAAAAAGCTGCAAACTGAAAGGAGTGTGGGTGTGAGGGGGCTTATGTGTGCTTTGGTTCTGAAGCTTTGGCCTGAAAAGAGATATTTGCGTTAACAGACTACAAAAGATTTGCTGTGCTGGAAAAGCTAGAAACTCCTGCAACGTCAACACAGTCCATTGAAAGTTAGAAGGGGGCGTGTTATTTTTAGGTGCTAAGTAATTCACAACATTTTGTGTTTAAAATAAAATATTCATCTCTATCATTATGAGTCATCTTTGCTCAGAGAGTTTACTAAAATATTCTCCTTATGTAATACTACCATCCAACATATTCAGGATCTCTATTTTTATCATGAAGTTGGTGTGCACAAGAAAGTCTCCCAATACATTTATGTTCTTAAGGCTAATAGCAAAGCGAAACAATATTTCAGGTAGAGTCACTATTAACAAGTTGTAAAACGTTGATTTCTCTTCTTGTATTTTCAAATACTCTAAGTCTTTTCTATTATTATTTTTCTTCTGCAGTTTGTGTGCTGCACGCCTGCAGCCAGGAACATGTGTTTGCAATTATCTGAGCTTTCCATAGCAGCTTTGCATTCAACAGCAACTTCTTTTTTTTAAGGTACAGCTCCTCCTCCCACAGAAGTTAATATTCCTCTCCTTTTTCGTGCAGCAAAGAGCAGCAGCTCTTGATTTCAGGCCCATTTTAGAAATCATTTAAATTTGGAGCTCCTCCAGACAGGAATGTTACTTCCTTCTAAACTTCTTGTACATTTTATGAGACAAAACCAAGCTTTCCTATTGAATGTGTATAAAGTGTTGAAGCAAGAGAAGGAAAACTGATGTCATCCACTCTGCATTTATGAAATTTTCTTTAGTTTCTTATACAGTGAAGAATCCAATAATCTAATTTGACCACTAGAGCCATAGCAGTAGAAAGGTTAGATAGCATCCAATCCTTAAAGCTCATGCTTAGCCCTTACAAATCCCATCCTGTGCAACCTGCGACTTGTAGCATACCTGTGTCATGTGTTGTAAGGTCATAAATTGTGGTTATCCCCATTTGTACATAGAGAATTGAGGCAGGCGTATATTTGTACCTCTGTGTTGACTAACTTAGGGCTCAAGCTTGCATTAGACTATTCTGTGTGCAGTTCTGGGCCCCACAATTTAGAAAGTATATTAAGGCACATGAATGAATCTGGAGGGGGGCAAAAGATCTGGTGGTGGGGCTAGAAGGCATGTCCTCTGAGGAGGGGCTAAGGACTTTGCACTTGTCTTGTTTGGAGCAGAGGAGGCTGAGGGGCAATCTCACTGCTCTCTACAGCTTCCTGAGGCAGGGAAGTGGAAAGGAACATGATGAGCTCTTCACCCTGGTACCCAGTGACAGGGCAGATGGTAATGTTTCAAAGCTGCACCAGGAGAGGTTGAGACTTCATAATAGGAAGAATTTCATAGAATCATAGAATCATTGAATCACAGAGTCATTTAGGTTGGAAAAGACTTTTAAGATCATCAAGTCCAACTGTAAACCTAACACTGACAAGTCCACCATTAATCATGTCCCTAAGTACCACATCTACATGTCTTTTAAATACCTCCAGGGATGGTGACTCAGGCATTTCCCTGGACAGCCTGTTCCAATGCTTGACAACCCTTTCAGTGAAGAAATTTTTCCAAATACACAGTCTAAACATCCCCTGGTGAAACTTGAGGATGTTTCCTTTCGTGCTATCATTTGTTGCCTGGAAAAAGAGACCAATCCCCCCCTTGCTGGATGAGTTGATCAAGGCCAGCGTAAGAGCTTCATCTCAGCATTATCCATGAATCTGCTTAATGAATCTTCATTAACAACTGAATCTCCTGCCTAGGACTAGAGAGGGATCAGAAGAGGTAAGCCACACCACACTTCATGGGCACCACTGGGGCAGAGCATGTTCTAGGCCCCAGGCAGCAGAAAGGCTGGTTGGAAGGTGTTAGGGTGTTAGGAATAGGTTATAAACCCCTGGCCTTTGGTCACTGAGTAACCAAAGATTGAATAGCAGATCACCCATATGACCTTCACATGAGGAAAATTAGCAATTCCTCATTTGTATGAAAAGTGCCACTTGAACACTACTGTGTGGTTGCCCTGAGCACCAGGAGGTATGGGTACCTACTGAAGCACAAATGTAGTGAGGCAGTGTGTGCCACAACTAAAAGGTAGGAAATCAAGATATTGAAGTCAAGAAGAGTAACTCAGAAAGAGGGCTAATTCATGTTTGGTGTCATACAAACCTCCTTCATGGATGTGCTGTGTAGCCCTAAAACAGATGTGTGGTCAGCATAATACTGCAGTGTTTGAAACCACTGATGATAACTTGGCAGAGCACAAGTTAGATACCATTACTGAGCCAGGATTAGTGCTTCAGCCAGTGAACATTTGTGAAGGGACTCGCAGCAAGTGAGAGTGGGATGAAGGCAGCCACCACCTCCTGCAGAAGACCTGAAGGATCCTTTCCCAAGGAGAAGCCTATAACCAGAACATAACCAGCCAGAACAGTGATGTAATGGGAAGAAATATGGAAATGAGATACCTGCATAGCCCATTCCTCCTTCGGGGAAGTGCTGCAGTCCTTCTGTGACAGAGTCTCTTCTCATCATTGCATCTTCTCCCCAGGAGCCATCAGACCTCTTGGTGATGGTCCCAGGTGCATTCGTAGTCGAGGACAGGAGCTGCAGCCCTTCTGAGCATGGCATGCAGCACTTTCTAATTAATTTGATCTAATGGAGGCAACCCTGCCACCTACTCCCCACTATCTTCTCCCTGCAAAAGTTCCATCTTTCTGCAATAGTTCCAGCCTCCTGCTGGGCCATCTCATTCTCATCTATATACCTCAGGACCATAACAGGCCAGGCTTGCATTTTACCCTTCTGCTTTGTTTCTCAGTCCTGTTTCCTCATCAGCATTTGGGGGTTTGCATTTTGACTATACACACACAAGCATACACATGAAAACCTAAAGGCCTAAAAGATTATAGTCATGGGGAAAAAACTGGCTTTGAGTTTATCTTCATTGTTGTACACATGTTGCCATTAGAGTCATCACCTGCTTCCAAAAGCTGCAACTGGAAGGAGAAATATTTCCTTGTTTTTCCGTGGCCTTTCCTTTTCCAGACCCCACCAAAGCTCCCTTCATATAGCTTTTGTATGCAGTCAGTGAAGTTTTCAGCGTTTACAACAGTGCTGACCCTCACGTGTCTATGACAAGTCTCATGACTTCCATCATTTTAAATGTTCAGCTCCATGTGATAAGGGATTGACAAGAATTTTAGCACTAATTTCTATGCATGCATCTAGTTTTCATTTGTAAAAAATGCTTAAAATTATTGCTCATATGACTTCCAAATACTCAGATCATGGGAAGCTTATATTTCTCTTAAAAAAAGCATAATTGCTAAACCAATCTGGCGATCATCTGGGGGTTTGTCATAGTGTTATTAATGTCTGCAATTCATCTGCTCTGTTTGTCATTTAAATTTTCTGCCACAAACCAATGACAACACACTGAAAAAGGCATCTTTTTCACCCGCTTTTAGAAAGGAAGATGAGGAAGACTTTGGTGGGAAAAGGAGAACAAGACTGGTGTGATGCTCCTAGGACTAGGATGTCCTCCCAGTCCAGCCCTTTCAACACAACTAGTGACATGTAAATCTATAGACAATGGTGCAGAGATGCTCAGAAATTCAAGTTTCAGACTTTTCCCCACACAGCAGCATTTCATTGCTACTGGTGTCTGTAGTGCATAATTC
>JANHGB010008962.1:15742-26513 GCA_026283785.1 Coracopsis vasa
AACGTTATCTGGAATTTTCACATATCTCTGGCAAATGATGAAGCCAGCAGCTACACTCACACCATGGGGACATCTTAAGGTGACAGTTGTTTTCCTTAGTGCCCTTTATTGATTATATTTCTCTACAGTATATTTTGAGCAGAGCTGCTTAAAAAACTTGTTTGGGCATGTCTTTGGTTTCGTCTTTTCACATGACACCTCAGAAAGACAAGACTGAGGGAGAAAAAGAGGACTAGGGAAAAACTCCCCTTTTTTGCCATTACAACAAGGAAGAGTGAAAAGAAGAGGATTTTGTTTCCTATTGAAAAATATAATCACTATAAACCCATAAAAACAGTTGAAAATGAAGTGTGCTCAGCATCCTGCACATTGGTACAGACTAGTTACCACCAAGGGTCAAGTGCTTCTTGTCAAGGCAGTTTCTAATGTATTCTAATCTATTTCTAATGTATTCTAATGTTTTCTGTATCATCAAGAGGTGCTATTTGCTTAATAAATGTACAAACATGTAGTTAAACCTGTTAGAACACAGTTTCTGCTGTATTTCACTGAATGAACAGTGAGGAAAGTGGCAATGTTTCTTGTGCAATGTCAGAACAAATGGTTTGCTGCTGATTGAACGGGGCTCGGTGCTTTTCCTAAGGCCACACTGCCAGCAGGCATGCTGATCTCAAAAGTAAACCTCCTTGACTGCACCAGTCAAAAAAGTGACAGGGATCTCCAAGCAAACATTAATATTAAAAGCCAGTGCACAAAGAGAGATGTTTTGTAGTGCAGCAAGAAGTCTCTAAACCACTCAATTACTGCATTTTTGTGAGAAAAAATAGTGTTTATAGCTTACGGTAAGTTATGTCAGTGTTTATGAAATCTTCTTGGTTGTTTTTTCTACTCATTTTCTATAATGTTTGCTAAGTTTTAGCATATGTTGTAAATCCAGATAGAGCCACAGTGTGAATGGGGAACTGTGTTCAAGTGTTTTGCAGTATTTCTCTGGCATCCAGTTTCTGGTAGCTACTGAGAGGTCTGGGATTGCTGAGCACACAGGGCTGGCCATACTCTAAAGGGAAAGTAAATTAGTTTCATGTGAATATGTTAAGTCATATTTTTCAAGCATGTAAAGCCTCAGGGTGACTGAAGGGTGAAGAATGATAAAATTGGGACCTGCAATTTCTTTTACCAAATGTTTTAACTATTCTGCTGAAGCCTTCTCCAAATGCAATAACCAGGAGGTGAAAATTAAAGAATTGATCTTTGTTTCAAATCTATACTGGGGAAAAAAAATCATCCTAACAATAAGGCTTGTCATTGAACCACAGAAAATAACAGAGGTTGGGGCTCTGTTAATGATAACTCCTTCTCGAGCATTTTGTTCACAATCTCAATTATCATTTCATATGCTTTATCTCTCACATACATAACTAAACCCTTTTAATCTTTAATGAACTAATTTGTCTTAATTCAGTAGCTATAGAGTTCTCTGAGGAAAAAGTGAGAATTTCATTATCAGCTCTAGGACTACAGAAAAGTACGTCCTGGGGAGATGGAGCAAGCGAGTAGAAAGCTCAGCTGCTGGGGATACATCAAGGGTGGATGTAGTGCAGGGGATTTTTCCAATTTAAAAGCAAGCATCTTCACATCTGTATTGAGTGAGGCTTTTTCCCTCAGGTGATGGTGGATTTTTTGCAGCTGCTGTGCCCTTTCAGGAATCTTTATCCAGTGTTTAGCTTTGATAGCTCTGCTGGCCTGGATTTGAAGTTGTTTCTCTACCCCATTTCTGCTGAAATGTTTCTGTATGGGTTTTTTTTGTCAGCTTTGTTATTCTATCTTCTATGTTGTCCCTGTTCTCATCTTTTACCAAGACTGACAATAACACCTTTTTGTAGAGCTTTTCAGCAGAAACTTCTCATCAAATGAAAATTTTCACAGGAAGCACAACCTTTTTTCAACTTATTTTTGACTAGAAAACCAGAAAAGTACAATACTTGTTGTGGTTCTGTATGGAAATTGTTGGAGCTGTTTCTTAAACTGACAGTTTTCCACTGAATGTACCAATGATTTTTTTCCCTCTTTTGAATTTTTCTAGGAATAAACCCTATTTGCAGCAGGCACTTGCTCTTCTGCTTACAGCCCATTGAAGGTAGCTGTAGGACACTGGCCTTTTTAATTATTGCTTTATCCCCTCTCACCTTGACCTAACTGTGCCCTGGCAGGGAATGTTTGCCTACCTCTAACTGATTTACAGCAGATGTTAGTAGTAATAAATTATATCCCGCTTCCCCCAGCTCCTTTTTTTCTACAGCTCCTCTAATGTTTTCAAATGAAAAGTCTCTCAATCTCAAAGGACGTTTCTTTTTCAAAATGCATATTTTGAGGGTTTATGAGTATTTTCTCCTTTTTTTCCAGTTATACTGAAAAGCAAAGGCTGTACTTTATTCTTTTCCTCTATTTTTGCTTTCCTTTTGCTACTGGAAAGAGTGGCACTAAAGTGAAAATACAAGAAAAGGGAAGGTGAAAAGAACTGTGACAAGAGAAGAACTTCTATGGAAAAAAGAAAATAACTGAAATAGCTCATTGGCAAAGCACATGGAACAAGAAGGGGAAAAAAGTCCAACCCTGACATGTTTTAATTTTTCCTTGTTTTTCCACCAGTTCCCTCCTGACATCATCAAACAACCATTTGGTACTTGTTTCATGTAGCACATGCTAGGCAAGGCGAATGACTTTATGCCTCTAAAGCCAAGCCTTTGTTCTACCAGCTATTTGCACAGATGCTGTCATCAGCGCCCTGGCCGCGCTCATAGGAACCAACCTCCATCACCAGCCTTATGCATCCTGAAAGCACAGCAGAAGAATGACTGGGAATGTGAGGATCCAACCTGAAAGAGTGTTCAAGGCCACACTGGATGTGGCTGTGAGTAACCTGGTCTAGTGGGATGCGCCCCTGCCCATGGCAGGGGATGGAATTAGATGATATTGAGGTCCCTTCCAACCCAAACTGTTCTATGATTCTGTGTTTCCTGACTCAGAACTGGGCTGGAGACCAGAGGAGATTTCCTGAGGCAGGGATGCCCCAAACTCCCTGTCTCCCTTCCCAGCTCTGCTGCCAGGCTCCCCATGGTGTTGCTTGGCCAGCACAACCTGTCTTGTTGGACCAGGAATGATTTCCAAGCCTGGCCACTTCCAGGGAATGTGCTAAGCAGTGCTGGTTTTCCAGAGCTTCTGTCTTTGAAATAATATGCAGAAACACACCTTAAGTAGTAGAAAGTGCTGAAGGAAGCTTTTTCCTATAGTGCTTCTATTTTGTTCCTAGTGGGTACCTTAATGTGATGATATAGGTTAATATTGCATGTGGCACTTACATGAAAGCTATTTCAGATGAGCTAATTTGCCAATGCCTTAAACAAAGGCACCAGTTGGTGGATATTACCTCTGTGTCTAATTACTTCCACCAGCAAGTGGCCAAGTGAAATTCGAGGTACTAATCTTCATCATTTTTTTATTACTATGAAGTCCAAGGAGAACCAGAAAATCTAAAGACATAACATTTTATTTCCAACATGCTCTAGGCAGGACTGTCCCAAAAAGTCAATTTGAAGAGAACAACATTGTTTCTGGAAGCAGGGCCTTGCCTTAGGAGTCGATAGCCTCTGAAAAGCAGTGAAGCCTGCAACTGTCCTCCTACAGAGCACGCTGTAAAGTCCCCATCCTGCAGACACGCAAGGGCTTAATTGTGCGTGTGCTTGTAGTCCTATGGATTTAAATTGGACAACTCTTAGGTAAACTTCACTGTGTTAATTACATCTGTGGGAGCAAGAGGTCAGCTCTATAAAATACTTTTGTTTCTTCTTGTTGTTGTAGCTAGTTAAGAATTTTACATTAATAGTGTAACCAAGGTAGATCATACAGAAGAAATCAATTATGAAATGTTAATTTATGTTTTAAATAATGAGGAGTTAAGACACAAAAAGCAAAGTTTATATTCCATAAACAACTAACCAAACAAACTTCATCTTAATCTTACTAGGGACCCCAGAATTTGATCATCAGTTCCTTGGCAAAAGGGTATAAAGGGAGTTTCCAAACTCCTCTGTTCCTTTAAGAAGTCTCCCCCTCTAATTTCTAAGGTGCCCCCCAACCCCTGCTGTACCAGCCCTGGAGTAAATCATCACTGGAACCATGCAAGTATCCCACAGACAGCCATATAAATCTTGTGTTACAGCAAAAAAAGAGGCGGGAAACCAGGTAAAACTTATTCAGGACTACAATGTACCCAGGGTTGGTGGCACACAGGCGTTCAGGCAGGTTGCCCTGCTGTTGCAGGGCTCTGGATGCAGTATCATCTCCTTCTCAGAGGAGGAAAATAATACCCTTCTAACTAAAGCATCACTTTTTATGTAGAAATAAAGGGAGGGAAATATCCCTGCAAGAGCAGACAGGGAAGCAGCGGGAAGGGTGGAACATAGACTGCTGCTCAGACGCTGGAGCCCCCGGGCAGCTTGTGTTTCCAGGCGTTGCAGATCTGATTTCAGCCTCAGCCATGAGCAGGCTAAGGGTTAACAGGAGACGCAGCACGTTAACTGTATCTGTGGAGATTATGGCATGTTTATCCAGTGTTCAGATTTCCTGTCTGAGTGTTTGGATTTCCTGAAATCCCTGCTATCAGCCCAAGTGCTGTCCACTGAGCAAACCTTTTCTCTCTCTCCCCTTTTTTCTCCCCCTTCCTTTTTTTCTAACTTTGCTCACATGGTAGGTTTTCCTTCCTGCTCTTTTTCCAGTTCTAGTGCCTGTGTCTCCTCACCGGTCAGGACATTTATGGATGCAGATCAACACTCTTAGACTCCAGAACTCTGGGAATCGCCGTCCATTGGATTTCCTTTTTTATTATTCTTGTTTTATTTCACTACATTTTATCTTTTTGTGGCAAGAAAACCTGAAGAAACATGCTCTTTTCTCAGCTGCCCATGGGAGAATATGTTTTAGTCTGAGATGGAATAATGGCCTTAGGTTTGAGGACCAAGACTGGAATGGGAATTCAGACTGCACGCGTCCTGGTGAGTTCCAGCATGTTGAGGCTGAGTGTGGTTGTTAATGAGCAGCTCTGAAACAGGAACAAAGGCTGAGCACGTCCATTCAATGTGGCTGCTGAGCAGACTGCAAAAAGCAGATGGGTGACGATGAAGTTAGAACTTTCTCCAAAGAAAACAACTGAAGTCCATTTTTAATTCCTAAAAACACGCTGCTCTACAGCCCAGATAACTTCTAGGTAAACATTAGGGTAGTAAAATGTATAAGGCCACATTCTGCAAGTCCTTACTCATGTAAGTAACTTTTACTCACATAAGCAACCTCAGTGACTTTAAAAAGAGCTCATGTAATAAAAGACTTGCAGAATGGGGCCCACACTGAGCAAACTGCAATGTCTCGATCTCAGCAAAACTTAGAAGAAAAATAAGTTTTGTAAGTGCCTTTGCATGTTTCCTTGGCCTTTTATGTTTTATTGTTGATCTAGATTTAACTTTTAAGAAGAATCTACGTGCCAACTATTTCTCTTATTGTCTCTTAAATAAGTTTGCAGTAGGAGTGACAATGTATTTCATGCAGCAATGTTCCGGGAGGCCAGAAAGGGGCTTTCTGTTGTTGGAGGGAAACTGCTGAGTGCTCTGCTGCTCCGAAATAACTGGAGAGCTGCATCCAGACGTGAGGCTCAGCTAAGGTTTTGAATTCATTTTTGGATGCGAGAGTCCATGATGGCATTGTTAGCCTTAGGTGGGTTTAGTTAAACCACAGTCACAAATGCAACAAGTTGACCAGTCTCAAAATCAGTGACTCAGCATTTGAAACTGAAAAAGTCTTCTTTTTTGGAACTCCTTAAAGCAAATTTCACTGCTGGCACCCATGGAAGTGTTGATGGAGTAAGATGTGGCAGATAAAGCATCATCACTGTTGCAACTTTTGTTCTGTCCCATAGCTGGAGGCTGTGGTTGCGCTGAACATTCCTAAGCTGCTCCTTGGAGCTGCTGCAGGGATTCAATTCTCTAATTTTAAGGCCAAAAGATTGATTCAGAAATTGCTTAGATGTTAGGAAACATCTATAGGAAAACCAGCTTTCCACAATAATTTTACTTCTGCCCTTATTTTCCTTAGACTATTGCATATGTCCTGAATTCTTGTGTTTAAAAATGCATGTCATTCAAGAGACTTTAACATTTAAATTCTTGGGGTTTAGCAGGACAGAATACACTCTCCTTTTATACCAGTAAAGGGAAAGATCCATTTTCCAAATTCTTTGCAGAGCTTCCAAATCTGAAGTTTAAGACTAATTGCCTGGTGTGCAGGCTTTTCACACAAACTTTTGAATGTGATCCTGCTGCTCTTCAAAGTTTTCTTTGGTATCAGTAAAGGTTTTTGTGAGACCAGCCAGACCAAACTTATGTCTTCTCTGCCTGCAAGCCTGCAGAGATTCAACTTTAATTATTAACATAAGGAAACACTGAAGCTGAAGGCATTTTATGCATTGAGATGTCAGTTCTTGCTGTGTATGGAGGTGTTTACTTTCATTGTAGGGGGTTTGCAGGGAGGACAAGTAGCCCCTCACCTGAATTAGAGCAGACCATGGTGTCCTGCCTTGCATTTAACATGCAATTTGGTGGTCTGTGGTCATGGATGCGAGTAATCTGGCTATAACAGAAATGTGCTCTTCTCAAAGCTGGCAGAAGAGATGAAATGTCACCAATGATCAGTGAACTGCAGAAGATACAGAGTACAAATGAGGACTCAGTGGAAATATAAAGACTTCTCTATGTCTATCTAAATCTCCTGGTTTTACCAATTATGTTGGCTTTCCAATGAGCAGGATGCTTGGGACTGGGTCGGTTGTGGGGTTTCTTCCCTTCTTGCAGGACAGTCAGAACTTTCTGGTTTCAGTCAGGTTGGAAATGCTGTGGGAATAGTCTTTCTGGTGGTATTTTAGTATTTCCTCTTCTGCTCACACCCAGACCAGGAAGTGCAGAAGCACAACCTTCAACTCATTGTGTACATGTTTCTTTTTATAAACCTGAATTCCCTTCCCTCCCCCTTTTGCCCCACCTTCTTTTTTTGTCCTTATGGCTCTCACATAGGATTAAAGTTCTGTTTGATTTAGACTGTGGGAATTTTTCATACCTATTCATATAGCTATACCAAGCACTAAATAGTTCATTAATAAGTGATTATGACATTAGCTTTGAATTATCTAAGTGCAATATTAACAACTCAGCTAACCATGGACAATAATGTTAATGTGCCGATATCCCCCAGTAGATGTTTCTGCTGGCATTTACTCCTGAACCTTCAGCAGTGTGAGGTCTAACTGACCACTAAGACCTATCTACTCAGTTGCCCATGAAGAAGTTCTGCAAAAGGTCATTTTCTTTGTAACCAGCCGCATCATTAAACTCTTTCGGATTAGAGACTTCAAGCTTTATTCTTTCCCTCCCTCTTTTTCCCTTTCTGCACCAGTGAGGAGGTTCAACTCATGCTCCCTTACTCCATGTGTCCAACTCATTCACCATCACGACTTGTCAGTCCTCCTGCATCCCTTGCTGTTGTTGGCAAGTATGGATAAACAAATTTGACAAGTATAGAGTCCTGCAGGGCTAACTTCATACACACAGTGATGTTTCTCTGCTCAGATGATAAATGGACCAGAGGAACTGAGCCACTTTCCCTGAAACTGTTCCCCACATCCAAAGCTTTTAGATCCTTCATTTCACACCGTTGTCCTCAAAAAGCAAAGAATGCAATTTTGTTTCATACCTAAGTAAAGCAGATCACATTTGGATTGCAGCTTTTCCTTCAAGACTCTTCAAGCCACCTTGTAGAGTCTTTAATCCACCATTTTATAAATGAAAATAAACTTAAGATGAATCTTAAATTTGGCTCCCCAGAGGCAGCGATGCTTTTCGTGTATTCTCCTCTATCTCGGCTGGAATTAACAAAATCCATCTGTCTCTGTGAGTCAGCAGAGAAGTATTCCTCTTTTATAAGAGTTAAGGGACATGGGATAGGGCAATGTCAAAGAGCACAGCTCTTCCCCCAGCTCAGCATTTGCACGGCAGGCATGGAGAGGAGGTCGTGTTTTCACTTCTCATTCACAGAATGAGCTAGATTTACACTAGTGAAGGACATGGCCTGTGGTGTGCATGGCCACGGCTGTCGAACAAGGCTCCTTTCATCAGCAGTAAACGTGAACAAATGCGCAAATGGCACCAACCAGCGCACACTGCAGTGTAGTGGCTGCTGGCAGCTTGGAAAAGTCAAAAGAAAACTCTATTTTCTTCTCATCAAAAACAAAAAGAGGAAGCTTCCCCCCTCCCCTTTCACCCCCACCGCTACCACCCTGGCTCGAGCAAGTTGATCCATAGGTATTTGTGTGGGGGTTTGTTCTCCGCGGTTAACCACATAACAATTTGAAGCATGTGGCTAACTCAAAAGAAACTGCCTTTAAACGTTTGCAGACTGTAATTGTGTTAGGGAGAGCGGAAGCGCTGAACATCCCACAGCAAGGTTCTGTGAAGAGGGAAAAACCCCCTGACTTTATCTCTAGGAGTTTCTCTTCTTCCCAATGCTCTGCAGCCAGGGCCAGATGTTTCCCACCTCCTGTTTTGTGTCTTTATTTGGTGTGTCAGGGCAAGAAACAAAACAGAGAGAAAAGGGGTGGTGATGAAGGGGAGGGTGTTTCAGCACACAGCTTTCATAAATAAAGCTCGAGTAATAATAACAAACAAATTGGAGAAGCTTTACTACGAAGCTGAGCGTGCCTGAGACCACTGGGTGATCCCCAAAGGATGTGGTGACAGGCAGTGTGCGGCTGGAGACCAGGATCCAGAGGGTCAGCAAGGAGAAATCCTCCTCAAGGTGGTAAAATGCCCCATTCAAGCTCTTCCATCTCTCAAACCTGAACCTGTTGGGCAGGAGGAAAGGCTGGAGAGAGCCCATGTGCAGCTGTGCTTGTGGGAGTAAAGATACCAACACTGCATGGTGCCACAGCGCTTGTTATCACAGAGCCACGGGGCTATAGTAACATCCAGTTTTAACGAATTTTGGGCTTAAGGAAACCACTAAAACTGAACATTGCAACATTTCCCCATGGGAGAAGATGCCTGTGAGACATTCTGCAAGTGGTTTGTGACTCCCAAAGGTCATGAGCTTTTAATTTCCATCCATTTCCAGTGTATTCTCAGTCTGTGATTAGGAGAGCCTTTCCTTGGCTACAAACAGACATGCTCCTAAGTGTTCATTACACAAATAAAATAGTTCAGTTAATCTTCTTCACCCTGCTGCAAGCCTCTTTTGTAATTCAGCAGGTAAAAATACCATATCTGTACAATCACCAAAATAGTCCCTGTTCTAGGAAAGCCAATGACTTCTGGAGTGTGGCCTGAAGGTTGAAAATTCAGCCTGCTCTGGAGAAAGGGTAAATAAGGCATTGCCAAGTCTCCTCTCTCGGTTACAGTAGCTGGAGCTGTGGCCTTGTGACACAGCGATGGGGTGGGATTGCAGTTAGAAACCAAACTGTGCCTCGTGGTCCTGCAACCACATGCATTTCTCCATATCTATTCTCCATTCTGGGGATTAAGGAAATCAACTTTTAGTCAGTGGCTGAACAACAGCCCTGATATTGCGCCTTTTGACACTAAATTACAATGTGACTGCAGGCAAGTCACTGCAGGAGAAGTGTGTCTGGCTCCCTTTTTCACTTTTCTTCTTGTTCATCTGTGGAGTAACCAGAAGGGAGCACGTACAAGGGAAATGTAGGCACATGTTTGATGTGTTCCTCAAAACTGCTGGGGCAAGAAGAGGGAGATGCCTCCTGCCAAGGCTGGCACAGCTGCATGCACTTTTTATAGCAGTTGGCCAAAAGCGATTTTATTCTGGCCAGAACCGCCAGCCAGAGAGGCAGCAGGACATTTCAAGGCACTGGGACAAGCCTTACGGCATCTAGATTCAGCATAACTCCAAGCCTTTAGCATAATAATATGGTTCTGTGTAAGAACATAAAACCATCTGAGCCAACACTTCAGGATCCTGTCTCCAGTGGTGGCTGACATGTGTAGGATGCAAGAGTTGAATAGGGAGGACATGTAACAGTATTACCCCAGATTACGGCCCCAACGTTCCAGGGCGTTCTGAAGAATTTTGAGCCAGAGCTCATACCTAGGATGAACTTGTCCTGCAGATATCAGTATCCTTCAGATTTTAGGAGATTCTTCACTGCCTGGCAAAGCTTATGATTAAAGAGTAGGAACAAACTTTGGATCACAGTGAACACAAGAAAATTGAGTGTGTTTCATTAGGTAGGATTAGAAGAATGGGCAGGTTTTCCTAGCTTGGCAATGGCACATTACAGAGGGGTAGGTGTGTTACTGAACCTTTTCATTATTTAAAAACTCCCAGAGTAGAATCTGAGGTTTCTCTAGCTACCAGAGTGTTGTAGATGGCTTTTGGAAGCTAGTTGCAGCAAAGATCATTAAAAAACATGCTCATTTATGAAATGATTTGGTGTGTTATTTGTATTCATTAAAGGCCAAAGAAAGCTCTGTTTTCTAATTGAATTAGTGGAGTGGCAAGAGAGAGAAAAAGAAAAAGAAAAAGAAGAAGAAAAAGAAAAAGAAAGAAAAAAGAAGAAGAAGAAGAAAAAGAAAAAGAAAGAAAAAAAAAGAAGAAAAAGAAAAAGAAAGAAAAAAGAAGAAGAAGAAGAGAAAGAAAAAGAAAAAGAAGAAAAAGAAAAAGA
>JANHGB010008966.1:0-13473 GCA_026283785.1 Coracopsis vasa
CCCTCACAGTAAAGAACTTCTTCCTTATATCCAATCTAAACTTCCCCTGTTTAAGTTTGAACCCGTTACCCCTTGTCGTATCACTACAGTCCCTAATGAAGAGTCCCTCCCCAGCATCCTTATAGGCCTCTTCAGATACTGGAAATGTCCATTTGTGTGGCAATGTGAGTTGTAGGAAACATAGTGCCGGTCTTTGGAAGATTACAGAGCCTCCTTGTTTGTTGGGGGTTCAACAAAAAGTGTTAACCTAAAGGTAGAATTTGTTTTACTATTTGTCCAAACATGAGCTCTTCATAGAGCACGTTTCTTTGTCTTCATAGGAGGGCTTTGAATAGCTTCTTCGGTGTGTTTTACAAAAATTTGGTTTAGGGTTTAAATTTATTTTTTTTTTTCAATATTCTATAAAAAGCATACAATGGCTACATACTATACTAGGGACACTTTTATGATGAAGAGATGAAAGGAAGGAAGACGACAAATCTTGGCAGGCAAAATAATAGTTTTTCCTGAGAGCACTGTAAAGTTCATGAGTGACTATTAAGAAATACAGAATATTTAGATAAAGTTTTAGAATCTTTAGATTTTAGTCAAATATCAATGAACTGTTGCACAAAATTTTATTCTCCAGATGCATCCAGTTTAACTGCTTGGACATAAATGCCATCAGACAATCAAAACATGGCGTTGTGCTGTATATACATGGCAGTCTCTAAGCTATAGTTTGTTAGAATTGTTACAGATGAGCAAGTTGGGTGTTGCCAGAATTGACTGACATCCAGAAGACCGTGATGAAAGGCACATGACTGAAAAGTTGGAAGTAATTTCAGATGTCATTGGGGCAGAAGTCATGCAAAGATACATAGAGGGGCTAACTGAAAGGGACAATGGATTTTGACTTGGGAAAAACAGGAAATAATCTATCTAGAGAACTTTAAAAGCATTGATGTTGAGAAGAAGAAGTAAAACATGCATTTGTTACGGATTTTGAGATGCGGAAGTTAAGATGCTTGTTGCTGCTTGAGCTGGATAGTTTCACTAGAATTTTCAGATTTGCTGTCAAGTGGCCGTGCTTACTGATCTCCACATTTTGCCTACATATATCAGTATCAGATGATAACACGTTGGACAAAAGTAAAAAAAAGATAAAAAAAAAGAATTTCTAAAGGATTTCCATGCGGTGAACCATATGGAGACAAAGTACTGCAAGGCTTGTGGCATTGCATGGGTAATTGCAGTACTGCTGAATTTTAGGATTCTTTGACACTGTATTTGCGGAAACCAAGAGAAAGGTCTGAGGAGATGAAACTAAGGATGAATGAGAAGAAAGAAGATAACCAAAAGACTCTTTTAAAAAAAGGAATAAATTTCTGTGTGAATAAACTTTCTGGTTTATTGTGTAAACAAAAGGTTTGTACTTGGAATAATAAAGAGATTTGAAAGCAAGAGGTGTGTTAGACAAGGTAAAAAGAGAAGGGGTCACTGAAGGAAATGGAGACACAGAGAGCTATTACTCCTGCATTGCCTGTGTGCTTAGACTCCTGTGTGCCCACACACTCCCAGGGAAGAGGAGGGGAAAAGTTACTGAGACCCTGAATAAGTTACTCCTTTTTTTACACCTACACTTTCATTTATGTATAAGATAAATATATGGAGCTAGGGCAGGGGTAGATAGCCCACATAATCCTTCTCACCTTCCTTCTGGCCCACCAGAAGGATCTACTTTTTCAAGTAGATAATCTGATTTACAATATAAGGTTTTTATCTAATTAATGATGTACAGCCCAGGAGAAGGAAAATCACTTAGTATGGAAAAACTGTGGTTTAGAATTAAGGGTTTGGATATGTGAACATGCTGTTATGTTATGCTGATATGCTGTGGTTTAGCAGTTTCCATACATTGTCTAACTGCTGGTAACTGTCCATTAGTGTGTTTTAGATCATGAACTCAGAGTGATTTGACTCAGACCTTTAACCAGCGTTCATTTAGCCAGCCTCTGTGTTCTCTTCTGCAAGTTACAAGCCTCAAACCCAGAACGCATCTGCATTTAGTGCCTTTAGCAAAGAGATTTAAAGCGTCGAAAATGTCATTATGTACAAGAGGCATGCAGGGTGGGTGAGATAAAATAATTGGTAGCAACTTTTCTCCATTGGTAAGCAAAGGCCAGCACAGAAGTTTAAACCCTGGAGCTCTGGGGCAGAACCCTAGAAAATGTTCTGTTATTAGCAATGTCTTTCAGTAGGTGAGTTGTATAAGTGAACTCCTGAATGACCTTTTCTTGGTGTAACTGCTGTGAATGTAAACGCATGAAAGGAGAGAAAGAAATACCATAAAAAACATAATAACTGGAATTTGTTGTCATTTCTTCTAAAATATTTCCACCTATTGAATGCTGCTTTCTGGCACGGTAAAGTGAATCACAGGAAATGCATTATTGATTATGTTATTGTAAATTGTTTGCAGGTGAGAGATATTTTGTATTATTACTTGAGCAGAGTCCAACACACATGAGATTAAAAAGGCCAAATGGGAATTTCACTTGATGGAGCCCTGCACATCTGATGCACCCCTTCTGTCAGGGCTGCCAGCAGTGCACAGAAATGCCAAAATGAGAGGCTGAGAGGTATTAGGTAGAAAACACAGCAGCCTGCTTTTCTGGAACTGGATGACATGAATCAGGTAATCATTTGTATATATGTCTGTGTACAGTGTCAGCATTGTGGTGCTGAATGCTGATGTCGTGGCCTTCTTACAGATGGGAATTGATCTTTTTCCCTCGTTCTGTTTCACAGACCTAATGCAAGAGAAGAGTCAAGCCTGCAAAAGCAGGCGCTGAAGATTTTCAGGTATGTAATGTCAAGTGCCTGAATCACAAGACCATTGCTGTAACAGGGGCACTTCAAATGTGTGTGCTGTCTCTAGAATTCCCATCGCCGTTAGCATTGCTTTCCATTAGAAATAGAGATTTTTAATGTTTTGAGGTTTTCTTGCCTTTTTTTGGTTTGATTGTTTTTCAGTTTTTTTTTAATTCTCTTCAGCTTCTGCAAACATTTTACTATTCTGTCCCATAAACGCAAAACCAAAAGAGGAACAATGGGACAAGGACAACTGTGAAAAGTCATCCTTGGCTTATTCACTGTACATACTTTTGTATTGTTAAAAAGACTATGATATAGCAACTGGCAGATTATGACTTCTCTTAGCTTCAAGCAGATAGTGCCAGGAAAGTGAACAGAGACATGATATACTGAGTACAATTTATCATACTGTTTTTCTATGTAGCCTGGAACAGTGGAATGTTTAGGTTGAAATACTGATCAAATTCACTGTTTTTAGAGGGGGGCTTTCAGGTTTAGTGGAATGGAGAAAGAATGAAAGAGCTGTTGTCAGGAGCTGTTAAGCTGTTGCTATCCCAAACTCCTGGAGAAAAAAAATCCAAACAACCTCTTTTTCTGCACATAAACCATAAACACTTTCCTCCAGAAAAAATTGATAAAAAAGCTAGAGTGGAATCCTAATTTGGACAAATATTTTGTGGTTATGAAGTCATTCCAGAGATCTGAAAAATCAAAATGTAGTTTTGAAAGTGTTATTTTTTTAAAAATGTCCTTACTTCCAAAGCAAATCCCTTGGTTGAAATTGAACTAAAAACAGGCCCACTGATGTCCTCCATCCCACTTCCATGCTGTGGGAGTGGTCTCGTTGTAAGGGTTGAAATGTTCTGGTGTAGTGAATTTTATGTTTGAAATTACCATTGATTTCTTCTGTGTCTTTTTTTTTTTTTTGTCAGTCCACAATTTATCACCCTGACATATTCCAGAGAAAATCACTGTAGAGTTTCATATTCATCATGGCTTTCTTTTTTTGAGAAAGTACAGTAACTGTAAAAATTTGCTTTTACATATTCAAAGATTTGAAAACATGTTTGTATAAAGAAGGAAGTAACTGCAGAGCCATTTCAGACACCTCAGTTTCAGTGGAAATCAAAAAACTGTTGAGAAGGTGAAGGGGTGATGGGGTGAGCATTCTTTAGGGATACTGCAAAGTTACACTGAACCACCATCTGGAATGTGTAGGGCCTAACTGAAACCTGCTGAGGGCAATTAAAATCTTGATCTTAATTTTCATAGGTTTTAGATTAACCTCATATTTATGTAGAATTATAATGGATTTTTTTTTAACCTCGGGCTTACATGCTTCTGTCTTCACACTTCATGTTAAATCTCCTAAAAATGCTGGCTTGAATTTGGTTTTCAAGTTCTATTCCTTCATGTGAGAAGTACATTTATAATACAAATAGAAGCTAAGGAGCGGTTACCTGAAGGTGGTGTTCTCTTACACAAAATGTTTTTCTACTAAATGCCAACTTTTGTCTGATGGAAATATTTAATAGTTTGACTCTAAGTTATTTAAATGAACATCCTTTATTAAATAAAGTTGCAGAAGTGGTTGGTGTGATTGTAATCATTTATTCGAACTACCCATCCTCATAGATCTTTTTTCTGTTGTTCTGTCCACTGTTGTTGATAGTCTTGAAGAGCTCTGGATCTGCACTTCTGGATGCCAGACTATTTTAGGCTCTGTTTCCGAGAAAATACTTAGCGTTATCTGTGGCACATCTACAGTGCATTAAGTTTATCTTTGCTATGCATAGGTAGAGGTTTCATATTGCATGGAATTACTACGACTACATTCCAAGAGTGGTGCAGCTGTATCTCTAAAGCTGTATGGTCCCAAAAATTTGGGAAACTCAGTTTCTGTTTCTCCATGAATCCACAAAGTAATGAAATGTATCAGTCTGAGGATGTTATGCGTATGGTGTTTTCATAATGTATCTATCTGGCAAGATAGCTCTGAATCAAACAAATAAATCAAGACTGGTTTTAACCCTCAGATTTCATGTGCGTAGGTGTCTGTAGCTGATGAAGAGCAGTGTGCCAGGAAGCAGGATTCTTACTGTGCCATCTCCCAGTCAATGCAGTCTGTATCCCTTGAACACTAAGACAAAAACCACAACAAACCAATCCCTCTCTTTCAAGTTCTGTCTGTACTGGTTGGTATTAATGTGGCAGGAAATCATGTGCCAAAAGGACATTGTGGTACAGTCATGTTAAACTTGTGAGTAAAGAAAAGTGAATGAAGGCAGAAACAAAAGGGAAATCTTTACATTAACATCTCCAGTTAGAAGTGTTCACTTGAAGTCAGGAATGTGGACTCGCCAACTGCCCTGGGGGCTAATTTAGACACTTTGGAATAGCTAATTGAAAATGTTTGTAATTCTGTCACTGACAATTGTCTGCTGTTAACATCTCAATATTGTTCTATACAGTAATCATCTGTTTAATCAGATTACAGAAGAAAACACTGGCTGCCTCTCTACCTACGACCAGAGGAGGTTTTGTAACCCATTCTTATGTGCATCTTGTTTGACATTCAGATTGTCATGTTACTTTGTAACCATGGAGAAGAAGGGAGCGATGCCTGTTGGTCGAATTTAGATTTCTCTGGCTGAGTGCAAACCAATTTTTGAGAAAAATGAGAAAACATTTCTTAATGTAAATTGTACTGTCACTCCCTTATATCATCAGTGCAAAATGGATTTCTTTCCAGATCATCTCCAGTGTATAATTAGCATATTGTTAAAGCATAGGTTTGGAAGTGCAAAATTGCATACATTTGTAGTGACTAAAGATAAATGCAGTTACATTAATGCAACTAGTAATTGGTCAAATAATAAAAGTTAAACATTTTGGATAGAACTGTGGCATTTTCTAGTAACTTTGCCGCCATTTTATCTTAATATGTTGCTTGCACATTTATTTTTTTAATCTACCTGTGTTTTGAATAAGAATGATTGAAGAAAAATATGAATAACCATTGCTCCTAAAATGTTACATGCCTTCCAAATGGTATGAGCCATTTTTGAAAGAGGATAGCATTTTGAGCCAATCACCAACTCCAGACATACTGTATGTGATCCTGGTGCTGTGCTCCCCTTTAACTTGACAGAGAATCTCTTTAAGATTATATTCTTACTCATATTCTTCTACTATTTTGGTTTAGAAAAGTGGGAGCTAATTTGATGTATATCATTTGGCAATCAGAGTTTGCTTTCCATTGCCATTCTCTGAATGGTTTTTATGCATTAGACCTCAGAATTATCCACATCTATATTGCTCAATAACATTTAAAAAACCCCCAGTATGGTTGCTGGTTTTAATTCATTTATCTTGCCTGTGTATTTAGAGCATGTATAAAATGTAACTTCTCCATCATGTCACAAAAAGTTATTGCACTCTTGGGTTCATGAATTCAAGAAACATGACATAATAGACTGGCAAATATGGCCTTGTGTCTTCAAATGATGATCCAAATCCACCCACTTATCTTGATCTGCCTATATTGTTAACAACATGGGATGTCACACAACAAATTTTTCATTTTAACTGTTCTTTATGTACAGTGCAGCATGGAATTTACTTTTTATTGCCTTTCAAAGGGAAGTATCATACCTCTCAGTGAAATAATGGGTTTGTCAGACAGTGGTATCTTTATTGCACAGTGCTTTTAAATTCTACACTATTTATACCAAGCTTTCTTGGCATAGGACAGGTGAGATGTGGTACCTCTGTTTCTCCATGAGAATATTTAAAGCTTTGTGGATAGAGAAGTGTATTGATATGATAATTGTGAGATCTGTGTTGTAGCTTTCAAACAGAATTATTTTGTTCTTCCAAGTGCTCTATGAATGTCCAAAATGTAAACAGCTACTACAAATGACTGACACACCTAAAGCTTCTACTCACAGTCTTCATATTGATTTGCATGCCACTTCCTTACCATAATTATACTCACTACAAAGTGTAGATATTGATTTGCTGTTAGAGGTTTTATTACATTTGTTCATGACAAGGAGGAACAGCAGTAATTTTATTGCATGCAGTACTGATGGTTAGTTGTCAGGAGGTGTCTAAATGGATGATTGTAAAAACAGTCAAAAGAATGATGCATTAATAAAAGTCTTGGGATCAAAGATCCTAAAAATAGGTGACACAGTTGTTCTGGAACTACACTGAGCAGTGGGCTGCCACTCAAATCGAAATAGTATTAATTGGTCCAAATATTTCTAGCAAGATGACAATAAATTAGAAAAGGAGATCTGTATGCTTCAGTGGCAGATAAGAACGGTGCTGTGGTGTGAATGGTTTGTTTTCTGTTATGCATAATGTTTTGGAACAATTGAACTCAGTATTTTAAAAGGTACTGCTATTTTGTGAGTGTATCTAAGAGATAAAAAGCAGTTTATATGCAAGTATTTTTCTACCTACATAAATTTGTTTATCATAAGTATTTCAAGAATAAAAACATGCAATGGTCGAAGTTAGATAAGTTCTAAAATTAAATGAAAGCAAAGACCTCAAACTTCAAATACTCTATCTGAAAGTAGTCCTCTGTTTCTTTCTCTCTGTCTGACTTTTCACTTTATTCAGAGGATATGGGGACTAAGCTTTGTTTAACTATTCTAAAAGATGATACAGAGAATATATCAGAAACATTATCAAAGCCCCCTTGCAAGCCTACTTGCCGGAGACAAAAGAGATGCAGCATATTTGAAAAGGGCATCCCTTTCAGAATGTCAAGATACATTATTTTTTGCTGTGTATGTTACAGTATCACCTAGAAGCTGTTTGTTTCTATTGACACAGTTCCTTTTATCTTAGATACTATACTTCAGAAATAAAAATGTGTGTATATCTATCTATCTATCACATATATCTATGCATCTGATTTACATTTTTTATATGTATATCTGTACATGCAAACACAATTACATTTCCCACTCTGGATTGCTTGCTATTTAAAAAAGACAGGTCAATAAAAGGTGAGAGAAAGGAAGTGTTATTACTTCTACAGTTACAGAGAGATTATGAGTGATTTTGGAGGTCCCATGGGAGGTAGGCTTAGATCCGATTCACCAAGCCTAGATCTTTCAAGTTTATGACTAAAACATTTGCTGCAGGACTGGCCTTCTGTAAAATACATATGTATCGCCTTTATTTTATAGCTTTTTGGAACTATTTATTGTGATATGCGAGAGAAAGTACTGCATGGGAGCTAACAAAGGTTTGAGTTACCTGTTTATAAGAGTTTCTTTGGCACTCCTTCCAAATATCTGTCTGTCTCTCATTTTAGAAAGTAACTTCCAGTATTTTGTGTTGGGTGCCAAACAGAGAAGACAGCAGAAGCATATAGAAAGTACCTAAACATATTATGGCCATATCTGGTGCAGTGAAAGACTCAGTCTTTCTTGGGAAACAAAATTGTTCACAATTCAGTCTTCATTTAATTTTTTTCTTAGGACATATCCTTAGTTTATTTCAATTTTAATATTATTTATCTAGTCCAGACAGTGTTCTTGATATGTTTAGGAGTGGGTGAAATACGGTTCCTGCCTTCTTGGAGGCTGCAGCCTAATTCAGGGACAGTGCCACAAAATGGAGATAACCTAGAAATATCTTCATGTTATTTGAGTTGAGACTTAGAAGTCTGAAAAAAAAAAAAAAAAAAAAGAAAAGATTTGAGAAGAAAAAAATGTGCATTTATTTGAACAAGGGCAGCTGATTAAAAAAGCAAAATTAAATGTTTTCCTACATTTTATTAAGCTTCTACTCATGATAAAAAGTTTTGACTTACTATTTCTGGAAGTGAACTGCTCCCTGGCTGTTACTTCTTCATCACTTAGCTTTGGCATGCTGTACCATTTTCCTCATGGACATCTACTGTAGAAATCATTTAGTTAGTAGGTATCAACTCCTGATTGTGGGAAGTTAGGAGCAGGTCATTGGGAGGTTCTGTGTATGGACTGGAAGATATCATCCGTGTATTATCTACTGACTGTGTAAATTGTACCGTTTACAGAAGTGTGAGTAGTAGAAATAATAATAACTATGTGCAGTAAGAAAGATGTTAGCAACACAACTATTGCTATGTCTGTCCAGTATGCTGAGGATGTTCACACTGTTGGAAACAGGGGTTTTGTAGAATAAATCAATCTTCTTTGAAGTGTTGTGTTTCTTTGATGAATACAGTCAAAGAGAATAGAAAAGTTTATACCCATGATGGTATCTGATGACTGAGACAAGATATAAATGTCAGTGAAAGGACTATCAGGTTCTGAATTGCATTTGATGAGGGTAGGAAACAGCTTTTGGGAATTTGAAGGGGCAGATTAGGCTTGGCTGGCAGATGGTCTGTGATCAATAGGAGAAGACAGCTGGATACCAGCTGTGCAAAGAAGAGCATATATGCCCTACTCCTCTTGTTTTTCTGACATTTAATTCTGGACATTATCGGAGGTAGTCACTGGGATCTTGGGTACAACCCAGTACTTGCCATTGAGAAGGAAAAGTGAGGCCACAGAAGGCACTAGGGAGAGTGGGGGTGGCAGGTGCACTGGGTAAGGAAGCAGGGTCTGGGGAACAGGAGATGGGATAGAAAGCCAACTTTTATGCTGGGGCCCTGGAATCTGCAGAAGAGTGGTCCAAGGCTTAATTTTGAAACTGCTAAATACATCATTGGGTATGTAAAAGTAGTATTTTTTTTTTATCTAGTTTTTTTAATCCTTTTAAGTTAATGCATTATGTATCTTGTTAATGTACTTTGTTAACTGAGATGAAAACATGTGGAGGAAAAACCTGCCTTTCTTCAAGATTCCTTGTACAGAAAATTGTCTGTGGCTATCAAAAAGTATAAGTTAAGTTAAAAAGTATCTATGTACATCAAAATGTGAGGCACTGAAACAGGTTGCCCAGAAAGGTTGTGAATGCCCCATCCCTGGAAGCATTTAAGGCCAGGCTGAATGGGGCTTTGAGCAGCCTGGTCTGTTGGAAGGTGTCCTGGCCCATGGCATGGGGGTTGGAACTATATGATCTGTAAGGTCCCTTCTAACCCAAACAATTTGATGATTCTGTGATTCTAAAATAATAATCATGGTTAAAATAGAAATTTTCTCTTTGCATTGATGCATGTGGTTTTGTTTTTTTTTCTTGGGGAGGAAAAGAAGGAGCAGATAGTAGGGGAGTTTTATGCTATTGTATTTAATTTTGTAAACAGCTGATTTTATTAGCAGGAAAATGAAAATGTCAGCCTGCAGCCTTTTCAGTATGATTGTTTCCTATGTACTTAACTATTTTATTTCTATATACTTAATAACAGGCTGTACTTCTTGTATTCCTATAATACGTCACCATTTTAGGATAATAAGCCATTGTAAATTGACATTAGTATTTTTTAAACATCGTATTATAGGGGCAGTTTTGATACTTCAAAGACAACTCTGTAGCCCAGATATATTCTGAGTTATAATTCTTTTGATCTCTGTTGACACTGCCTTTTTAATTGCTGTGCTTTGCCAGAAATACTTGCCTACTTCTTCAAAATAATAGGTTCTTTGTATGTATTGTGTGAAGTTGTCAAAAGCAGTGATTACAACTGTTACAGAAAGTCAGGACTCCTGTTGCTGGTACTAACTCACTCTGAGACTCTGAGCTTCTTATTTAGGCTGAAATTTACATTTAGGCCATAGAGAATGCAGTCTTATTCTCCATTTACAGAAGTAAAGTCTAGGCTGTGAAGAGTCAGTCTTGCAAGGTCGCTCTTGAAAAAGACTGTCTATGCCCTGCTGCAGAACAGGCCCCATGTGCCTGCTGTGGCTGTTCCTCAAGCTCCACACTCTTATGTACTGTCCAAGCAGTAATGGAGTATTCAAAGGGGAAGGCAGTAAGGCAGAACCCTCTGGAATGTGCTTTACTCACATGACGCCCCTGAGACTTGCTCATATGAATGTCAAGATCATTCCTGTACAGATGGCTACCATAAAACCAATATTCTACTTAACTCTTGTATAAGCCTCAGAGTAGGAGGTAGCACACAGGACTTGTGTTCAATACCTATTCAAGGGTTTATTTTGTTCAAAGTTACAGTCTGCCTTATAAATGGGCATCGCTGTATTGTCTTCAGGCTCTTGGCTATGCTAAGATAGAGCTGCATGTGAAAGCAGTGTGATAGTCTAGCCTAAGGTACTGAAGGAACAAGGGAGGGTACCCTGGTCTGTGTTCAAAACCAGCAGTCAATTCCTTTCTGGCAACAGTGTAAAAAAGCTATGTTGGTCATTGCTGGTACTTGATCATAGAAGATGTAGATAAGCACATAACTCATGAGTGCTGAAGCAGTGCAGAGCCATGTGTCTGTTATGCATGGCCATCCCCAGCAAGTGCAAAGAAATGATTAATTTGAATCTTGATATTGTACATTATAGTTATACTAGATTTATCTCTATTTATAATAATGTTACTTTTCATATAAATTATAATGGATGGAACTATATATTGCATGCATGCAGTGGAGCATGGCATTCAATCTCACTTTGTCCCAGTCTCCTCTCACCTTCCTAATCTCAACAGTAACTAGATCTTTAGGGGGGTTACACTAAATACTGATAAACTTCAGTCTTTGTTGAGAATTTTGTCTTTTTCTTGATACTCTTCTTCTTTCAGAAATTTGTTGTGAACATTGAAAGGAAATAGGGAAATCATGTTAAAGCATCTGCTTCTTTAACAAGACATTTGGGCAGTTTGGCTCACATACTGTGAGCTAGAAATCAGCATCTAAGCAGTGGTTTCATAGCTCTGAGCATGCATATCTGATAGAAAGCAAATAACTTCATCTGCTGTTGCACAAATGAGAGATGAAAATAGATCCTTCTATCTCTAAGCATAGGTACTGTAAAATGAGAAGACACCACAGATTCAGTCACAGATGATCTCATTGCTCTTTCTTTCAGAGTTAAAACCAATACTTTCCAAACCATTTTTGTTCATTTAATACATTGCATGACGTCAATATTAATACAGTGGTCTTCATATTAAGTTAACATTAGTAGCTTTCTGCATTCACACAGGCTATCTTGATATTCTTTGCTTTTCCAAGTAAAAAAGCAACCCAACAATACTGGGTAAACATATCAATGTCTATTAATTATTTTATTTAAATATCATACACATTTATGCAAATAATAATGTAAAAAAAGAAAATGTTAGCATCTTTCAAGCTAAAAGGATTCCAGAAAGTCCTGGGAAAGGATTGGTGTAGGTGATGGTGAAATGTTTAATTTTCTCCCCACAGAATAGCATCTATCTCAGAAGATGCTTCAGTCTGAGTTACATAAACTATATTTTCAATTGTGTCCCCTTTCTATTACTTTACATACAATGCTCCATATACCTCTAACTGTATCTGAGCTATATGAAGCAACAAAAAGCCAGACAGACTCAGGACTGAAATGTCTTCGCGTATATCGGGGTAAAATCTGCACACAAAGGGACATTTATCAGGGGTGACTGTTCCTCTGCTGAGGAAAGGAGCATACCCAAGAGTCCAGAAACAGATGATGATCTTATCAAGAAAACCCTCTTCAGTAATATCATCAGCCTGCTCTTGCCAAGTCTGGCATTTCTGTATCGTGTGTATTTGTGATGGAGAGAGAGGGAGCAAAGCTGTGCAAGCTACGTGTAGCTGGGATAAAGGACCTACTCAACCCACTGGGTCTGCACAGTGTTATAATATAATATGGAATCATTTTTGCCAGTATGGAGCGTCCATGTGAGAATAGAGTTTGCAGTATTCCTCTCTCAGAAAACTGCAGGGAGGGCTCTTCAGCTGCACTTGTTGGGATTTTTTTTTTTTTTTTTTTCTGTATTTTCGTGAATATTTCTACTCCGGTTTTACCTCAGCACATTCAGGGAGTAACAAACCTCTCAAACTGTGCAGCCAAATGTGCAGAAGGAAAATTATTGAGAAAGACAAACATATTTTTTTTCTTGTATGAAGAAAACACCTCTTGAAAAAAGAGGTGTCAGTTTCTCTTGCAGTGGGTAGACTGAAAACTAAAATAAGTTTCTTCTAATTCCATCGCAGAATCAGGATTTTACCGTGATTGCTGGGTTTATTTTGCTTCTGTCTGTAGACAAGATGCTGATATGAGCAGAGTATTTTTCATATTATATGGAACTTGGCTTTGATGCAAGTGAACAAATCTTTGGCATTTTTTAGAGCATCTTGAATAAACACTTTTTCTTTCTACTTCTTTCCCCTACATTTTTTTCTTCAAGAGGGTTTCTGTAAGTTCAACAAAGCAGTGCAAATAAAAAGTCTATATAGCTGTATATGGGTCTGTTCTACTAAAAAGCTAATCAGACTCAAGCAGCAGTGTTCATTCTGTACTGCTTCCTTTCTGACTTCCAGGGAAAAAACAGTACTTTCTGTAATAGTTCAGCTTAAGCCTTTAATATTATTTAGATGGTGTACTTGATGGACAATTATAAAGTAGTTTTCCGTGAGCTATATCTTCAGTAGTTACTCAATTTATGTGCTATTTAACATTTGTTTAATTAATCGCCTTGGGGGGGGGGGGGGGG
>JANHGB010008967.1:0-20660 GCA_026283785.1 Coracopsis vasa
CAGCAGTGAAATAATACTTGCCTCTCTATAACAATGGTGATCAGCAACCTCTTCTTCTTGAACAGCATTAGACCAGCACTGACACAGACCACACAGTTTCTTGACACAGTGGCAAATCTTTCTTGTAAGGAAATTAACTAACAGGTAATCCCTGACTGTATTCCTCAAGGGCTGTAATGTGAGAACTGTTGCATGGATATGCTTAAAAAATGAAAGTTTTACCTGATTGCCCACTAGAAGATGGAACACTTTGTCATGCTTGTATTTACCATCTTATTTCAGGGGCTGCTTAGCATCAGTCCCTTCATCAACATTGTCTTGCTTTTCTTGTCATCCCGCAGGTCACATTCTGGCCTGTGGGATCCCAGTTGGATTTTTGCTGTCTTTCCTTTGTCAGCATAGCTATATGCTCTGCCTTTGCAGGGCTGGGGCTAATTCCCACCTAAGCCCTCTGGCATAATTATTCCTGCTAGGAGATTATTCTACCTTTGTGCCTGTTTGGTGATAGAAAAGGGCTCGGAAAGTGATGTCACGCTGTTTGCTTTTCTGTGTCTGCTGAGGGGTGCGAAGGCACTGACAGTCGTTGCCATCTTTTAACTATCTCACTCTACTGCTTTTTTATGCTTTTGCTTCTCTTTTTTTCTTTCTTTTTTTCCCCCTGCTTTTGTTTTGGGGTTTGTTGTTTTTTTTTGTTTGGGTTTTTCTTTTTAAGCTTTTGTGTTTCATAGAACTCCCAGATCTTTGGTCCACACTGAAGCTTGCCGCTGTGTTGAGACTTACCCTTGGGATTTTGTTTGTTCACTTCATTTCTTCTTTTCTCTAGTTCAGTAGCTTGTAGCATAGCATTTATATTTAGAGATTGATATTATAAGATTGCCCAAATTGTGAACTGGAAAAGATAAATAGGAAAATGATTGCTTAAAGAAGTTGCCTGCTAGTAAAGTAATATTACTCCAAAAATGTAAACTGCTATATTTACCGTCCAGATTTCTCAGCAATATTATTTCAAACTGGACTCACTTTCCTCACCCTAGTCAACTAAACGGAAAATCAAAATGATGGCTCACTCAAAGCACCAAGGAAACACCACATAGGAGCTGGTTATACAAAACAATGGAGTTTGATATAGCAAGGGGAAATGTGACTATCGAAGTGGAAATCAGTTATTCCAGAAATTCAACAATTTTGTAATCTAAAAAGAAGAAATTCTCCCAAAAGCAGAAGTAATTATAAAAATTCCTTGTCCTCTTTTCTGCTCCCTCTCATCCTAGTGGTTATCTGCCTTACAGGAAAAAAGAAGTATGGAGGAAGTCAGGTGAGGCACTGCTCAGGGCATGGATGGGGGGACATACCAGGCCCAGCTGGTACTAAGAAGCTGTGACAAGGCATGAGGGCGCTGAAGCTTTCTATTCTGCCAGTCTCAGGGGACAGGGTCCCATGTGGGCACCACAGCTGCCAGAGGTACAATTTGCTGGCCTCAATACCTGATTTGGATGCCAGCTGTGATCCTAACAGCTGGCTGGGGAGATGGTTGTCATCTTCACAGCTGGCTCTGTCAAACAAGAGAAGTGCTTAAGTATCAGGAGAGAAGTATACAAAAGGGATTTGTGGCAGGAGCTGGGGAATATGATGCGTATTCCTCAGGTTGAATTGAGGGAGCTGAATGGAGAAAGTGAAGCTGGAAGAGGGGAGCATGGGAGGAAGGTGACCAGGTGTGAAGGCGGTTATAACCCAGGTGAGACACAGCTAGAGCAGAGGGAGGTGAAAGGCAGTGTGTGGGGAAGTGGTGGCCATGTGGAAGGGAGAGATAAAGGAGAATTAGGGGTTTAGTGGTGTTTGCTTATCCATCAGTGGAGCTGTATACATTTATACATGCAAACTTACATACACGTGTATGTATATACAAGCACAAACCCGTACCCTTTTAACAGAGATTTAATCTGTCCTTATTAATGCTGACATAATAGTTAATGACAGATAGATAGCAAGACATCAGAGGACTTCTTGGGCATATCATTTCATTATTATTAATCTCTCTCCTTTGAAGTCAGGACATCTACCTCTAAGTTTTTTAGACCTGGCCAAATCTTTCTTCACTTTTCGCTCAGCTTTCAATGCTGGAGATGTAGGCATTTAGTAACCCTGTAAGAGGACACAGCGGAAGCATATTATGAGAAGATTCCTGGGTGTCCTTTAGGACCTATTCCAATTTCTTGACCACACATTATTGTGTGTAAGCCCTGGCTCTTGGTTTTCCACAGGGGAGGGCAGCTCTGAGAAGTGCTGGGTTGGAGGCCATTAAAGACAGTGTAAAATCTCCTTCTGCATAAAAGGAAAAGAAGCCATGAAAGACACTGGGCAGGCTGTTGTCTGTTGAAGAGATGCTGTTGGTGAGCTCAGAAATCCTGTGAGTAGACCTGCCCTGGAGAGGAAAGGAAGGAAAGAAGCCTCCTGGAACCATTTCCTGGTCTTTGAATCTCATTTTAAGCAGTGGTGTGGCACTGGAAGCTGAGCCCAGCCTTACTATCCCAGTTTCTTGCCCAGTTCCAGGGGAGGCTGATGGCAGCCTGGCTTAGGTGACTAACCCTCTCTGATTCTACACAGGAAAATATATAAAACAGTCTAACAATAAGAAGCGTAAATACATTTTTGAAAGTCACCTTGAAGATTGTCTGCCCTTTAGAAGTTTTTCTTTATAGTCCTTTCTTCAGAAGAGATTTTCCAGATTCCAGCCTCATTAGCAACTTTGTACAGCCTTTCACTCCTATAACCAGGTTAAGTGTTATACATTCACAAATTCTTTTTCTTTACTTATATGAGTTAAAAAAGAAAATCTTACTTGGGACATTGAACACGAAATCCTGCCCCACTTGAGAGATTTCTTCTAATTAAAATGGTTTACAGAAAAAAATTGAAAATTCAGTTTGTGCTTTGCAGACAATTAAATTAACAAGCTTTTCCCTGTACAGTAAAAGTTTCCAGCCACCCCTCTTCACACTTAGCAACGTAGTAAGCTATACTCTTAACTTGGAAAGGAAGATATCACAGAGAAAACTGTAGCCTAAAGGAACATAAACCTAAGAGAGCATCTGCTCCACTTGCTATCTCAGTGCAGGTTTCAGATTTTAATTCTACAGGAAAAATTTCAAACTTACAAGTGTCAAGTCTGCAGATTAGGTTTTGTCTGATGCAGTAGGTAATAGGTAATGTTATGGGACATCATTCAGAGCTGTCCTTTTTCACATGTTAATAGCAAATGAAAACAGTGTAAACAATTCTAGATGCTTTTATATTTAGTTTAAAAAGGTTAGAGGTTAACTAGGTGAAGAGGTTAACATCTGTTATACCTGTCTTTTTTTTTTCTATCTTTCTGCTAATAGATCAAATGAAATTGCAACCAGACCCAGAGCAAATGCCCAGGCAACCTGACTCCAAATAGGAATGGGAAAACTATTTCTAAATTTGCTTTACCTTAAAATTTTACAATGACATCTATTTATTACAGACCTTCATATAGTAATTTGATGTGTTATTAGTTAAGGCCTGTCACTGAAGGTTCAGTCAATTCAAGAAGCTCACCGAAAGAGGATGACAGATGAGAGGTGAAGCAGTTCTGCTAATCTGAATGGAAGCAGTCTTGGTTATTTCTGTTCTTTTGTGGAAAATGCTTCCTAAATCTTTTTGAGGGTGGCTCAGAATGGTACAACAAAATGCTGGAGTGAAAATATGCTGCTTGCTGAGTGTCTAAACATCAAATATGAAATTCAGCAGTATACTCTGCTTGTCACTGGAGAAATCTTATTCTTCCCAACTCCTTGTCTCATCTGCTAAGTCTTCTATTCCTAGCTGCTTAAAAACATAACAAACTTTAAACAAGGTCATTCTTGAGGCCTCATTATGAAAGAGTAACTTGGAAAGAACTTAGTACAGTTTTATAGTGAGAAAATAGAGGCTGTTATCAGTCTTTGACTCATATTAAGCTCAGGAAACAGGATGGGCTCTGTTATTGTAGCAGTAGATCATAAAGAAAGAAGCATTCTCAGGATGGGAATGTTGTGATGAGTCTTAGCTGCTAGCCTATCAGTTACAAGTCTATGAGTTCACAGATATGAAAGCATGGTGTGATGTCTTCCCTTAGTAGCTGCGGACCAAATGGCAACAGCCTTTGCAGTTGTTCTCCAGTAAAGTGAGGTGCACCTCTGCTGGCAAGTATGTTAATCACTGGTTACCTCCTCAGTAAAAATGGGTGCAAACTTGTTCTATTAGAGAGGTGTTGCGTGTCAGTTAAGAGCTCTTTGACCACTGCTTGTGGTGGTTCCTATCTTGAACTACCTGTGGTGAGTCCCTGGGGCTGGAGCAGCTAGGAGGGTGGGGAGAAGAGCAAAGCACATTAGTCCGTTTTGAAGTATTTGTTATCTATCTCAGACTGTTGATCCTATGACTGGAAATGAGAGGCCCTGTAAGACACTTGTTCTGAGAAGGATTTGTAAAAAGGGAGGATTTGTTGTCCTGGAAGCCCTTCTCATGCTTAAAACTTGCTGTTTGAGAGTACAGAAAGGCTGTTTTAAGTAGAACAAGCCGACAGGGTGTGGTAGAAGTCACAACACTATGTGTCTTTGTTCAAACTTACAGTAAATCTAAATTAAAGTACTGAGTGTGTCAGATGCATTCTTTCCTCACGAAAAAAGGGACAGAGTCCTCCAGAGCCACTGCTAATCCTGGAAAGCACGTCCCACCACACGGGTGGCTGGCTTGCATCTTTCAAAACAGTTCAGCTGATTGCTGCTGTGAGCAAACTTGAAATTGATATATAGTTAATTAAGCCCCCTAATTTTTAGTTTATCCCGTCACCATAAGCATTCTTTCTTCAATTTTCCATTAACTCACTACATTACCTCTAACATTTAATCTCGTTATTATAGAGGAAACAGAAAACAACCACCCACTGCTCCTCCCCTTCAGAATCTTCTAGTAAAAAACCCAGGGAGAGTGATCTGTGGCAATTAGAGCCTATAATGCAGTGGATGGTTGATATTTACATGACATCACTCTTTGCTTTCATTGGTTAGTTTTCCTTGTTGCTGCACTATAAAACAAGCCACTCAGCTTTGAAGATGAGAGAAGTAGATAAATTTATTGATAAAAGACAGAATGCTGCCATACTAAAACTCTCCCCTTTTTTTTTGTTTATGTGAGAACATCAATTGCCAGAAAACCAGTCAGGATCTGCAGATCACTCATTCATTTGATGGTGCTATTTTAAAGCACAGATCGTGTATGTCCCTGTCACTGACATCACACTTCCTGTGTTCTGATAGACCTTCCTTTGTCTTATTCTTTGTTTTGCAGCTCCTATTTCTTCTCTTTGAAAGAAATTTTCCAAATCAATTGCATTCCATTCATTTGACTTCACAAAACTTCCAAGTAATGCATTGCTAAAGACATCAGGATCTTCCTGTTTGGACATTTACTCGAGCTGTTTCTAATTTATTATGAATTAACACCTAATTCTCATGATTTTACTACTTTTATCTCAGTTCTTCCTTATAAAATCAAAGTGAAATCTTGGACTCAACTCAGAGTTTCATCTGAGGGAATCTGGATCTTGCTGAAGGCAGCTGAGATTTTCCACTCGTGTGGGTGAAACCATTATCAGTGTAGATGAGGTTAAGCTAAGCAGATTCATAAATCCTATTTGCTATTCAAATCTAAGTTTCCCTCCAGTATGTATGAGAAATCTAACCATGAGAAGAAATCCTAATATTCTTTTAGAATTTGATTTACCTTGCAAGAGGTCCATTTGTTTAGAAGCATGCTGATGGCCATTTTCACTGAGTAGGGTACAGAATCTGGTTAGTTTGAATTTAGGTTCCCAAAAAGCACCTGCCCATGTTTCTGGCATCATCTTAATTATTCAAGTAGTTATTCAGCAAAGTGCCTGAAACCACTTTACTTGTTTCAAAGTTCTCTACTCTAATTTCAAGAGGGAGTTTCTCCACACGTGGTTGAAAGGCACCTAACAGAGTTTTCACAGCTGCTATCAGTGTTGCAACCTCTGTTGTGTGAACTTCAGCTCATCAGCCTGGCGGATCTCACAGGCAAGACTGTCACTTAGAATTAAAAGAGATTAGGTAATAGGAAACTTAACAATCACTTCTCTTGAACATTCATTGCACTTAAAATAAAGCCATTAACCGATAGATTTCAATGTTCCAGAAAGCATCTAGGTAACGTGTTGAAATGGAGAAATACTTAAACTTTAATGTAGCCTGTCCTTGATATTTTGCTTCCTTTTCACTGAGTTCACTCTCTACCTTTGATCATTCTGTTCATAAAGTTGTGTAAGTGTTCTGACTGCCTATATCTTTTGCTCTTACTACAGGTGGTTTACAAGCCCAACTACTGTAAATGCTTTTTATAGTGCATCTACCAACCAAATCAGTGAGTATCTGACTTCTGAGCTTCCTTATAAAGTGCATGTTTAGATATTGTATGTGTCAAGCTTCAGATAATGTCTGTACAGTTTTGTGTGTTTGTGATTGAAAATAAGTGAGAGGGTAGTTTTGGAAAACCCAGGGTTCCCACAGATTTGAATTACTGTTGCTTAATAAGTTACCACATGTCAGCTGAGTTGCAGTGGCCATTAGCTTAAATCACTTTTATTAAAGCTTAATGTTTCTGTCTTCTGTTTTCTGTAGCAAAAAGATGTGAACACATAACTCCATAAATATACAGTGATAGCTGTCCTCAGTCCTCTAGTATTAATAAATATGTAGCAATAAGCATGACTAGAGAAGACTGTGAAACAGACCAGAAAATCTAAGAAGTGATGGCCAGTGGATTTGTTCAATACCTTCAAGGACAAGGAGTGGTATCTGTAGTTAACTTAAAATTCTTACCTGTAGAATCTGATGAAATTATCTTGTATGTACAGTAAAACCTTTCTTCTGCTAATTTTTGTTACTGGTGGTTTTTAGAGAGCATAAATCTGGATTTGGAAGCACATGAGTTGAAAGAGCTGAGTTTTTCAAAGATGCATGTGGATTTGGATATTCATTCCCATTTATTTTCATGGACCTTTGCATCGGAAATTTCTAACTGGCTATAAAAGTCTACACCAGCATTTCTGTGTACAACAGCATTATCTTTACCCTGACATTCTTTGCACTTATAAGGCTTGCAAGTTAAATCAGCCTTCTTGTTCTGTGCTGTCAGTGTCTGCAAGGCAGCTGCCATAATCTCTGTGGTCTCAGTCCCCAAGGACAGGCGTGTCTAAAATTGTTGAGTGACTTCCCCTTTTACCTTTGAATCTCTTTTGGTTGCAGAGAGAATTAGTTTTTGACAGGGACAACATGTATGTATCACACTGAAGAGGTTACAGCAGAGGACTCGCAATCTGGGTCTGCTGGTACCTTCTCCTACCTATTTCTGTAAACAGTTTTTGCTGTCAGACCACTCAAACTCTTTTGTTTCTAAGTGACATCATTTGTGAAGTGTGTGTGATAATTAAGCAGTTCTTTTGATTAAACTTATTTCTAGGCCTAGATCTCTCTACCTTAACTAGAGGTCTCCCATCATTAAGCAGCCACGTTTTTGCTGATCATCTGAGGGAACACTGGAGGCAGATTTCCCTGAGCTGATCACAGCTCAGAATACCTGTGAAGCGTGACAGGCGCTTTTTCTGCTGAGCTAAGCACCAGCCACCACTGCTGCTTCTGATGTGTTGTGTGAACAAAGAGGAAGACCGGTCACTGCAAAATGAGAACCGTTGCTGTTATGTCTTCTTTAATATTGGGTCCTTTCAAGTTTCAGTAGCATTCGCCTGTCTCAGCCTCTCTGCCATGGCACACTAGAGAAAGCTGTAACAGAGGCTGGAGTGACTGAAGCTAAATTTACCACTCACTGTGTTTAACAGTGTCACGAAGCAGAGAGCTATCAAATGCAACCAATCAGTCACGGGTGTCGAGGCAATTGTATTTTCTATCATAACTGCTGACCTTGTTATACTGCTGCCATCTGACCTTGAAGTTTGGATAGTGCTGCTCACTGTCTTTAGGACTGTTCTTAAGAGGAAAAGGATTTAGGTGGCTCTTTCTGAATAAAACCCTCTCCTACCTGAGAGAACGGCACAAATGTAATCATGCCCTAAAAGCAATGTACGTTAAGAGGGAAGATTTAAAGAAAGGCACAGTACAAAGTCTTCAGCTGCTGGCTGATGTGATTTGCAAGGGAAGAGTCTCTGACAAATGTGGGAGGAACATGCTCACGCCTAAAGTTGCTGATAAATATTCAGCACATCACTGTTGAGCTCCCATTAATGCTGCTGGGAAAGAACTTCAGTGCAGGAAACTAAAGTTTGTGAGCCCATGCATACTTGTATTGCATGATGTATATGCCAGGCAAATCTCACCCACAGCAGTTACAAGCTTACGCTTTGCAGCTAAGCTTTCAGTAGTAATCCATACAAAGTTCTGCCAGGGCTGCTGATATGCTACAAAAATTGTGGTCTTTTTAAAGCCTAGTTAAACAACAGAAAAAAAGTTTTACAAAAGAGAGTAAGTTGATAATAAGAAATAAACATGAGAAATTACAAAATAAAATATAAAGTTGTGATATAACAAGCCAAAAAAGATTTTGAGGATCAACTTTCTAAGAACATAAAAAATAATAGTAAAACCTTTTTTCAAACACACTGAAAGAGGAGAGTGCCTAAAATAAGCATAAAAATAAGATAATTCTTTGCATTGGAAAAGTTTGTGAAGTTCTTATCGTGGAGGTTTTTCTGATGGGAAGTCCCATGAAGTGTTTCAAATTTAGTGTCAATAGAAGGTACTTTATAAGAAATTCATAAATGAACTGTGACAAATATAAAGACCAGATAATATTCTCCCAAGTATTTCAAAGGAACTTAGACAAGAAATTGCCAAACAACCGGCTTTGATGTGTAGCTTATCACTTATAGTGGCTTTAGCATAGGAAGAATAGGTGTGACACGTGTTGAATGCTATTTTTCAAAAGAGAATCCAGAGGGATCTGCATAAAAAGTCATTCTAGAGCCTGTTTGAAGGAAACTGTTTGTGATGACAGTGTGAATGAATAAGAGAGAATGAATAAGCATATGATACGATTTTTAGAAAAAAATAAAGCTCTTTTTGACTATTAGAGGTGGGGGTTTTTTTTGTTTTTTTTTTAAATTCGGAAGGCGAATAAGTATGCATGATGTACTATGTTTATTTCCATAGAACATTTTCCCAATGCTATTAACTGGAAGTTATCCTGGGAAAGAAAGATTCCTTGTTTCCAAAATAGGCGTTATGAGGATCTGTGCTGGGGAGGAGATGATTTGAAAAAGAGGGCGTTCTGTTCTGAACAAAAGAACAGACGAATATAAACTTGTTCCAGGAGGACAGGTCCCTCTGCTACTGATTGCTCGAGGGTAGAAAGATATACTAGTAGAAAAATTGCTTCCCAGATAGGTGCCTGACGCTCTTTGCCTACACATCTACTGATCACTGCAATTTTTGCTCTTGGTAAATGAGTTTAGTAAGAAGGATAATTTCAGAAACAAGAATTTGCAAATGCACAATAAAAATTGTTTCTGGAAAGCAGCTCCTACATTAACTGGAAAATACTTGGTCCCAAAGTTGATTTTAAAAATTAAGACTGTTCAGTTTGGAAATGAAAATGTACTGTACGATGTTATCAAGATAACCACAGCAACTCCAAACTTGATTGGCTACTGAAGGCTTTGTGAAAGAGTTTAGAGAAAAAGAAACATCAGTGCCTTGAGCCATGGAGCCTGAAAAGCAGCTGTCAATGAGGTACCTGCAGAAGTAGAGGAGAGCGTGAAGATTCTGATCACACCTGAATTTTAGGAAGCTGCTTTTTCTTTCTGTGCTCAGAGCACAGAGAGGCCTCTCATACACTCCTGATGGAAGGATTACAAGCTCTTTTGCCTCTGTAGTTTGTATCACTGAACGTAGGCTTTAAACAAGAAATCACTGCAATCTGCATACAAGTCTATGCAATCTTCATACACAGGCAAAGTGTTTTTAACTTGACTACTTGACTACTCCATTACTTGAAGGAAAAGGTCTTTCTTCACTAAAAGTGAAATTAATAGAGAGTAGAAACTTGATAATTTAGAAAATTATTAGATTTTTGAGAATACAGCAAAACTTACATATGCAGTAAATTGTAACAAATCTTGCTGCACTTCAGTGCAAGCAGCCATATGTTTGCTATTGCTTCATTTAATTTTAATTACTAAACGACTGATAACTTGAATGGACAACAATTCTGTTAATATCTCCAAAGGAGAAGCAAGTAGATGTATCAAGATAAGATGTGCTGGAAAGAGCAGAGTTAAAAAAGTGGTACATATAGTTTATCTTATTACTATACAAATTTACTCCTGATGTTTTCTTTACATGAGTTCTATTTATTTATTTCCTCTTTTACCATAATACAAAGTGTCTTAGATTAACAGCCATGCATGTTTATAATGGTTGTTAATAATTTTTTTAATCCTAGTTTGGATAATTATTTTATTTTCTTTGCATTTGCTCATCAATTTCTCCCCAAATGTATAGGTACTTAAAATAGGTACATGTCACTGCCTTTAGATTCTAAGAAGGTATCTAAGTGCACTTCCTGTAGTCTAAGCAGCATGAATACTATCTTTTTGGCTATGATAAGTGGAATACAAAAACATTTTCTGAAAGGCTCTGTTTATTGTAATGCACTCAAAAGCAGTCAACAAATATGTGCTGAAAATAGATACAAGTGATGATCAAAGTATGCTAGCTTACTTCTGTTGGAGAAAAGGTTTTATTTTATTACAGCACTAAAATATTGGCCCTTGAATATGTTAAGGATATAAGGGAATTGCTCATTAGACATTTGGTGTATTTAATTTTTTTCCAAGTGTAAATCTGTATGTCTCTAGAATATATCAAAAAAAGTGCCATTTGTGGGTTGTGAACAGTAATGAAAGGGAGATTTACAGTGAACTGAGGAAAATATAAGCAACACATTCATGAGGTATAAGCTTGAATAGATGTATTGGATAATTAACTACTGTAGATATTATCTTTGTAAATTTATACCCATGCTCCTTCTAAGTCATCTGTGCTTGTATTGCAGTTCTCTAGTGAAAGTCAAGAGGCCCCTTTAGAGAGCGGCTTCATTACATGTTACAGGAAGAAGATATAATCTAAACCAGAATTCTAAAATTACTTTTGAATTAGCATCCATAGAGAGAACCACAGATGAGAGCTCATATTAGCCAGTAAGTATCATCTTTATAGAAAGCAGCATACAGATATTGATGCTGGCAGCTTGCTGATGCTGTGAGTTGCAAGGGAGAACTCTTATCTTGCCAGGAGCCAGGGAAGTGCTGGCAAACAGCACACGGTGCTGTGGCCGGGGAAGGGCAAGAGAACTGCTCATAGGGGCACTTTCTCTTCTCTTAAGAGCTAGATTAATTGGAAGGTTATTGATGAAATAGTTTCAAGTATGCCATTAGTTTCCAGGAGGTTAATAAACATAACAGTTTTGGACTGAACACTTTCTGAGCCCTGTTATTAAGTAAGCTTTAAATGTTCTTAAGTGAGCCTTCATTTCAATTTCCCTGTTTAGTAATGACCAGTATTCTCTTTTATTTAATTACGGTCACAGGTGAGATGATGCACGATCCTTACATCCTTTCTTTATTTCTTCTTCTTAAGATTCTTGTCTATAAATGTACAAAATAGGAGAACATTTTCTTTGGTCATTTCTTTTGTTTTATTTTTGTGTGGGTTTGTTTTGTTTTGTTTGGTTGGTTGTTTGGTTGGTTTTTTTCTTCTTCTTCTAGGGAATCCAGAGAGTTTTTTCCTTCAGGAAATAAAGGTCAGAGTTTCTTGTAAAAACACGTGTTTTCACAGGTTTCTTAGTCCTTTAGCATACAATATTCATTGGCCCCTCACAAACCATTCTCCCAAAGAGGCTGGAAAATTTGGGTTCTCTCTTTTTCATAAGCATAAAGAGCCTCTTGTCAGATGGAGCAGAAACTGAGCCAAGAATTGAACCAGAGGCTGCTGAGTCCTCTGCTTTAAAGATGACCACTTCTTTTTATCTGTTAATGAATTTATTTCCTACTCATCAGAAAGTTAAGCTTTGTATTCACACATAGCATGGAACAGTTACTGTGCCTTACACAATTTATATATTCTATCCTCATTTTTCACAAAACTTGTAATTAAACGTAAGATTCAGGTCCATGTTATGACAGAGGTTTTGATCCTGATCTCCTACATATGGGTGCACAAAGCTGCCTGAGATGCTCTAGAGCATCTCTAGTGTTTCCTCATTTTTGGTGTATTTGAGAGAGAACTTGCAGGAGACCTTTGCCCAGGCAGGATATGCAAAGTCAAAAGGCGCTGGGAAGAGATTCAGTTGTTCAAACAGAAGGCTCTGGAAACATTTTAAACAAATGTATCCTGCCTTTCATGCTGGGTTTAGGTAACTAAACACCCTGGTTGTCTTTATGTTAATTCCTTATGTGAAATCACTATCCTTTGTTTACTGACCAGCAGTTAGTCTTCTGCTTATACCTTATCTCTTTAAAACTCTCCCTCTGAATTCATTCAATGACACTTGTAAAGCAAGTTACAGCTGTTGAACACATCTGAGAACTGCCAGTACAACAACAGCCAGAGTACCCCATATAGCACACAATTTAGCACAGCTGTCTTCCATATCCATTATTTACATACTGGATTCACTAACCTGTCAGAAGTTGCTTTAAACAAGCCAACTAATTATTGGAAATTGTAAATGCACTAACTGGGAATAAGGCTTTAGTAGATCTTGTCTTTCTTAGTTAAAAATACCGTGCAATATAATTGAATAACATAATTGAACTATACAGTTTGAATTCATATTTAGATTTGGACTCCAAATTTTCTCATGATTTAGTGAGCCATGTCACGTGTTTTTAGTTTATTTCTTCTATTCTTAGTCTGCACTGTTTCATTAAACTAACAGATGAAATGTGATTGCTTGTGTCTCCTCAGTGAAGTAACAATATTACACTGAGTCTCAGGGTGTTCATCTGCAAAATGTGTATAGCAATACCATGAAGGTATTAGCTGGTAAATGCATTCATCAATGGCAGTAAAGCCCTTGTAAAATTGAACAAAAAACCCAAAACTTTCAAATCTGAAATACAACCTTTATAGCACCTTGCTGAAGAGAGAGGCCAAAAATATTATAGCGGATAAAATGAAGCTAGAAACCTTCAATTAAGTTAAAAATAGTCCTGTGCAAAGTGCTGTCAGAGCTTGAAGATCAGCATAAATTCAGAGTGAAATATTTGAAGTAAAACAGATGTACTCTGCTGCCTGAAATGCCCCTGTGTTCCAGAGCAGTAAGGAAAGAGGAAAGTTCAGCAAAAAGTCACTGTCCAAAGGTCCTGAGACAGGGTTAGGAAAGCCAAAGCCTACCTGGAATCTCATTAGGGATATGAAGTGCAACAAGAAAAGTTTCTGTAAGTGTAGCAGCAGAAGAAGAAAATGTAGGGAAAATGTGGTCCCACAGCTGAATGGGGGCAGGGGACCTGGTGACAAATGACATGGAAAAGACCAAGGTACACAATGCCTTTATTACCTCAGTCTTTATAGGTAAGACTGGCTTCTAGGAATCCCAGGCCCTTGAGACCAGAGGATCAAGGGGACTAATCCTCAGTGGAGGAGAAGAAGGTTAGGAAATATTTAAACACACCGTGCAGACACGAGTCTGTTGGATCTGGCAGGGTGCACCTGAGTGCTAAAAGAGCTCGTGATGTTGTCATATGACCACTCTTGACTGTCTTTGAAAGGCTGGGGTGATTGGGAAGGTTCCTGAGAACTGGAAAAAAGCAAATGTCACTCCTACCTCCTATCCAGGGAGCTACAGGTTAGTCAGCCTCACATTAGTCCCTGTGTACAAGATGCAGTAAATCCTGGGAACAGTTTCCTTGACCAGCTTTTTATGATGAGATGACTAGTTTATGTTCGTTTACCTTTGATTTTCATAGGATGTATAGAATAAGGCTTACACTTTATCACTTTCATACCTTGAAGCAGTCTCTTGCTGCACTGAAGCCTCACTAAGCTAATACTTTCTGTATTCTTGTTGTATTTTACACATATGTTGCCTGTTGATCTGTCAGCATATCTCAGGGCAACCCAACAATTTTCTTCACAGGAAACACTAGGTATTTATTCACAGGCACACATGTACTTACACATGTGTGTAGCCATGGAAGAAAATTAAGTTCTTGCAGTGCAGCATCTTGTTACCATTGTGGTCCTGAGGAGGGGAGGATCTCTGTTTCTTCTCAAAGATCCTCTCTACTTCACTCTGAAACTACCACCTGAGGGAAAGCTCCTCTAGCAAAACCTTCTGAAGCTAAAAAAAAAAGGTCATAAAATCTAAACCCTTGGGTCTTGTGACATACAGCTATTATTCAGCTGTATTGAACTCACTGTCATTTTTGCTGTTTTGCAGGATTCCCGGCAGGAGAACTTCAAAAGCCTTTCTTTTGGGGAACAGAGTATCCTAGGTAAGTACTGCATCAGGGAATCTCATACATTGGAAATGTGGAATAACTTGGATTGGAAATACATATATACAAAGAACAGGTCATGGAGAAGAAGGTTACGCTGCTGAAGACAACCAACAAGTGGTGCACAGGAATTTTGTGTTGTCATTCTGTAGGGAAAGCTTGGTCCTTGAGCTGTGAGTTCTTCCCTGCTGCATCCTGCTTTTACTATTGAAAAAACAAACTTTGAAAAGTGTTGCTTTGTGGGATAACTTTTCTTACCCTTGGGAGCTGTCTATGTTGCTGTTGTCTTAAACTGATGACTGATTTCTCTCAGGAATTGCTGATTAAATGCACCCAAGTGGATGTGTTTCAGTGCTATAGCACGCAGTTGCAGCAGTGTGCACATGGCAGGTATTAAAAGGAATAGTAAATCAGATAACTAACACTTCCTGAACAGAAGTGAATACCTCGAGAAGCCATTTGTTATCAGTTTATTGTTCAGTTTCTGCTAATGTCTAAGATTAACAGTGGTCTTTCATCTGTGCCTGTTGAGGTGCATGAGAATATCTCCATGTGCATAAGTGATTGACTGAGCAGGCCCGTGTGCTACTATAGCCAAAGAAGAATAATTATAGGTCACATGTATTTAATTTTGAAAAATCACTGCTTTTATGCAGTTCAATATCTTTCAATTTCAGGGCAGGATATGACTGTGAAAAGTTTCTGACAGCAGTTTCTGAAAGTTATTTTGCAGTTATATAAAGTCAGCTAATGGTGAAACATATCCTTAATAAATCTTTCTTTAAAAAAAGTCAAATTTTTTTAACATTTTGGGTTTGCCATCTTCCGATCTGGATGTGTCCTTGTAAACAGGATATTTGGCAATATATGTAGAAAGACACATTCAGTTTAGGAACAAATGTATTTGCATTCAAAGAGAATTCTTATGAGCCAGGTGACTTTCTAAGTGGTAATTGGGGATTGAAGAAAGTCCTTTCTTGTTAAGGTGAACTTATTTTCTGCTGTACATATCGAAGACCTGTTTCTAGCCTTGCTTTCTGAAGAGATTTCTCTGTACTATGACCTTCTGCAATAGAGATAAAATTGTGGTTCTTTCAAAGAATTATACTTTGTTCATTTCTCTTCTTTAAAGGTTACCTTAGCTTAAATTGGTTTTGCTTGAGTACGTATCAAAATGAAATTTAGTAAACAAATGTAGCTGGTTTATATCAGACAACAGATTGCTTTTTGTCCTTGAAATATTCTGGATCTGTTTTCTGTCTGCTTAAAAGAAACAGTACATGGCACTGGAACAGAAAAATCACCAGAAAGTCATCAGCACTTGCTGGAAAACCAATTTAGCAAATATTTAACATTTAGTGGCATTTTAGTGTCCAGTTCCAGCATAATCACTATAAAACAATTGCATCTATTTGCATAAAGGGAAGTTTAGTTATCACTTTGTGTCTCAGTACATGAAACAAAACGTCATTCAAATTCATAGTTAGGAGTCTGCAGTGTCAGACATTGAAATAGACTTCAAACTACCTGAGTTGGTAGCTTCCTTACAGTACTTTTGAGCTTCCCCAGACCCAGAAATTTCACCTTTAATATGGTGCCTGTCAGGCTGCACATAAACCCATCCATTTCTGTCCAGCTGTGCCCCAGAAGTGAAGAGCACGAACAGATCTGGGAGCATTTCTAGCAAAACTGTTTCTGGACAAAATGCAACAGGGGTTCACAGAAGAAAAGACCAGAGTCCATCCCAAACTTCACCCTATCGTTTGGAGCTGGGGAGAACCCTAAGAATGCCTGGGCACTAGCATGCATTTTTGCCCTTGCCACTTGTGATGACCGGGTAACCTAGGGGAAAAATGAAATATGTTTTTTATTAGGGCTTGTTGGTTCTTCTTGACCTCTGTATGTGTTTTGTGCCATTCGTTTTATACTTCTCCAGCTGCAAAAGATCCTGTATAATGACTTCAGATATGGAAAACAAGTCTTAAATTGTACATTTAGTATGGGTAGTTATCACTCTGTGCTACACAGGATTACAAATTTATCTCACAAAAGGATGATCCTTCCTGAAATGTATAATTTTAGTAAAGGTTTGCAATAGTACTTGGGGGAAAAAACCCAGTAGGGAAGACTTTACCACATGCAAATTACTTTTCAGGAAAGAAATATCTAAAGTGAAGAATTGTCAAGGGAGAAGGGAGAATTAAATGATATAATACTTTTTGGGCATGACTTAGATGAGTAATTAGTGTGCTATGGATCATTAGGTCCAGTAATAACATGTTACTTCAAAACCCTCTGCCTTTCTCCTGTTTCTATACAATGTGTTAGAAATACTATAAGCTACTTTGAAGTATGGCATCTTAATAACCGAAATAAATAAAATCACGAAGAACAACGTAACACATGAAAGATGCATTTAGTAGATCACTTCACCGTATGGTATCCACTGCATTTATATAAAAAAAGCCCTGAACCTTTCCCTCTTTCATCCCTATTTCTCCCAGGTGTATGTTTATTTAGATATAACAAGAAAAATATAATTAATTGTCAATCAGGAATACAAAATATGTCTTTCTATTCTGTTTCACCAGTGCATTAGACCTGGCTATAGATCATGTCGTATTCCTGGGCAGGGGCAAGGAAATTGCCTGAACTCTCTTTTTAAGACTGAAGGGAGATATGTTTAATGCCTTACAAACTTAAGTCAGTCATATGCAAGTCTGTTTGTTGCAGCCTTTGATTTATTCTTTTTTCATGATGATGTTAAGAGAATACACCTGTAACTTTGTCCCATTCTTAGTTAGCATACACATAATGCTGTAAGCTGAAGGATACATTTTGGAGCTCATGTGATGCTAATAAGGGTATTGTTTAGAAGAATGTTTTTTAAAGTTTTATATTAGAGGTTGCTTTCAAAGAAATATGAGTTTAACATTCAGACTTTCAACAACTTTAAGTCAAAATTGTGCAGGTATGATTTTTAGACCCATTTCCCTCCTCCTGTTTAAATAAATAATTATCTTTGCTGAGGTCTCTGTCCTTTAATGTTTATGAGTGTGGACGCTTTCTGAGGAAACTGCTTCTTTGTGTTACAGGTCATTAAGCTACGGTGCCATAGGAGTAATTGTTGGCCATGAGTTCACTCATGGATTTGATAGCAATGGTGAGTATTTTTATTTTTTTTTTTGTTAACGGTACTGAATTGTGTCAAAAAAAAAAAAAAAGAAAGAATAAAATTATAAAGTTGTATCTTTAAATTTATTTACAATCTTGCTTGTCTGAATGGAGTTTTTTTGGTAAGTTGTGCCACAAGTTCGATGCTTATCTTGACTGGAAACCAAGAGATTCAGAAAGTCCTGGCTGGGAAGTGTGGGAAGGGTAAAGGGATAACTTCTGATTGATGAAAATGACTTCCAAGAAAATTTTTCATTTAAGTTTTGACTGTTTCCAAGAGAGGATTATGTACCAATATTAAAATACAACACTGGAACAAAAGTGGAACAGAAAACCTATTGCAAAATATATATACATATAAAAATTGAGAAAAAAGAAATAGTCTGAAAATGTCAGACCAACTGCCCTGAAAAACTGGGTGGAACAGGGCATTCCCACCATCTAACTTTGGCTATAGCAATAAAGTTCTTTTAAAAATCAGACTTCTGAGAGACAAGGTGGGGAGGAGAGATAGATGCATAAACCTCCTCCTCCTCCAGGAAGCAATTTGGCATGACTGACATTCCACTCTGACTCATTGTCAGGAGAAACCTCTTTCCACTGAAAGCATAGGGAGTTTAAGGAAAAGCAGGCTTCTGCCTCACCGCCTAACTAGTGAGCTAGGTTGCTTATGTTTCATTACGTTGAATACCTTTTAAAAAATAAAAGGGAAAACTTGTATCCTGTTGGCACTGCTGTGCAACGTTTTGTGTCAGCAAACACTCCAGAATGGAGAAATGTTTCTTTCAAACTCCTATCTCATTTGCAGATTATCTAATCTCCATCATGTCTCCAGCCTGTCAGAAAGGAGCATAAGATTGACTCCCTAAACAGACTACTACCTCTTGCCCAGGCTCTTACTTTCCAAATACAGAAATAAAATACATCTCTAAGGATTTTGTCATCTTGAACAAGAGAACTCATAGGGAAAAATTAAAGAAATGAAAAACTGAAAGAAAGCATCTTCAGTACTTGGTATCATGTCTACTGGTTTCTCCCTACCTGCCTTTCCTGCAGTCGTAACAAAGACTCAGATCATAGAACAAGTCTGTGTCCACATGGACAGCTAAACCTGCTCTCAAAAAGAAGTCCTAACATATCTTGTGTCTCGTGTCTGACTAGCTGAAGACATGATGGAGATTACTCTCCTACAAATGTGATATAGCAGAGACCTGAGTCCCCATTTTCCATGAGCCATTGCTGTAACCATCAGCCTAGGGAATTGCATGTATATATTCTCCTTGCTTCTGTGAATAGGATTCAAATGTTCTGGTTTTGCTCCAAGGCAAAAAATTGAAACTTCAGAAGTTTCCATCAAATGGATTTTTTTGTTTCTGGTCAAGTGTATAATTAATTGAGAACAAATTAGTTATCATCAGGTTTGCAGAAACAGAGATATATAGGCTGAGGATGAAAAATACTCACAATTATACTTACAAGAAAGCTCATATGCCTCTTACACTATGTAATTATAAAATATAGAACTCATTAGTTGTTGCTATTTTTTTCTTTCTAAACATGGAAATTATGACAATAAATATAATGCCATCTTTTCACCACTGACTTGACTGGGATCAAGATTTTGTACACAGATCTTATACATTTTGTACACACACTTGCATGAGTACATTAACATCTAATTTCTGTACAGGCGATAGATTCCAAAACTGGAAAACTATGGGGTTTTCTCCTACAAAAACTATTTTTTTTTTTTAAGGTCGTAAATATGACAAAAATGGAAATTTGGACCCGTGGTGGACAACTGACTCTGAAGAAAAATTTAAAGAGAAAACAAAATGCATGATTAATCAGTACAGTAATTACTACTGGAAAAGAGCTGGCTTACATGTATGTAAAATACCAGTGATTCAAAGCAATGATGCACAAGGAGTTTGGTTTTTCTTTTTTTTTTTTCTTTTTTTTTGTTTTTTTTTGTTTTCTTTTGTTTTGGGGTTTTTGTGGCGCTTTTTTTTTGTTTGTTTTTTTTTTTTTTTGGGGGGGTGTTAAATTATCTTTTTATAAATCCCAGTATATTGGAATATTAGCCTATCAACTTCGTTTCTCATAACAAATCATTTTTTGAAATGAATCATTGTGATAAAAATTGTCTGTCAGATTTGATTAGTCCAGTCAAATACCACTACCCACACCTTGGTGACAGGGTTAAACCACTTCTCCACATCACATCATTTTGGAATCAGAGGAGGAGGATGAAGCCACTCAGCAAGGCTGGTCTAATTACTGTGAGCATGTTAAATGTCTTCTGAAGATGAGGTCTGTAATGAAAACTGAGCAGCCACTCTTTTTAAAAAGAAGAACATAATATCATGTTTTATAGATTGCTTTAGCAATTCCGCCTGTTATTTATTACAGCTATAAAACGGATGCATAAACTGTACTTTATTTCAGATTCAACTCTTGCTATTTCTTCCATGTGTGCGTGCAGACCCAATTTGTATCTCAAATGAAAGAGTATGATAGCAGTAGCTCATAGAAAAAGATTGAGAAAGAAGGTGCAAAGGAATGCTTTCTGTTTCATTGTCTATCAAAGCTATGGGCTTCCCTGAAAATGTGCACATCATAGAATCATAGAATAGTTAGGGTTGGAAAGGACCTTAAGATCATCTAGTTCCAGCTGCCCTGCCATTGGCAGGGAGACCTCACACTAAACCGTGCCACCCAAGGCTCTGTCCAACCTAGCCTTGAACACCGGCAGGGATGGAGCATTCGCAACTTCCCTGGGCAACCCATTCCAGTGCCTCACCACCCTCACAGTAAAAAATTTCTTCCTTATATCCAATCTAAACTTCCCCTGTTTAAGTTTTAACCCATTACCCCTTGTCCTATCACTACAGTC
>JANHGB010008967.1:20760-51403 GCA_026283785.1 Coracopsis vasa
ACTTGTTCCAACAGTTCCATGTCCTTTTTATGTTGAGGACACCAGAACTGCACACAATACTCCAAGTGAGGTCTCACCAGAGCAGAGTAGAGGGGCAGGATCACCTCCTTCAACCTGCTGATCACGCTCCTTTTGATGCAGCCCAGCATATGATTTGCTTTCTGGGCTGATGTAGATGTGTCCAAGACAAAGTCAAACCAGGTTAAATCCCTGACCTTAAGAAATTAATAACTAAAATTCCAGTTCCCAGCTGGGACATGATTTTAATCTTAATTTTCAGGAAAAAACACATACCCCACCCGCTACTTAATTCTACCACCTCTACTTACATTTTAGAATCAGAAATACAATTATGTCTTTGTCTTTTAAGAATATAGAGGTCACAGTGAATGCTTAGCCTTAACTTTAACACTTTTCTTAGGCTGTTTGTATTAGTCTCAACAATAACAAAGCCATATTGTAGTTCAGTCTAACGTCCAACAACTCAGTCTTGAAGTACTTTATATAAGCTAATTTACAACTAAAAATTCTCAGGCTCATTCCTGAACGTCTGCAGGACAAAAACAGTTAATATAAAAATCCATTTAAAGAAGGTCATTAAAACCTTCCCCAAGGGCTCCTGCCATTGGCTTGGCCATCTCATTTACCTTCTATGGTGTTTCTTGAGATGGGGTAGATCTGAATTTGCCTTCCTGTATAGCTACTGCCTTTGAACTCTGTGGATGGGCTTACTAGAGAGATCCTGTTATCCACAGCTTTATCATCTGCAAGGCTTTTTCCTCCTATTTCCATGGGATATATTAAAATACTTTTTAGATGATAGAAGAAGAATCTTCATATTTTCTGCCATATTTTATAGCTTCTGTATAAGGAGCTATGCATGCAAAGAGCTTTTTTTTTTTTTTCCCTGTCATTTACATCAATTTTCTACAGGTATTTTACCCCTGTACGAATATTTTTCATGGATCAAGAAACCTATTTACTTTTCTTCTTTCTCATTGAGTTGCAATAAAAATGTCTCCAGAAAAGAAGCATAATGAAAGAAAAAGTGGATACAGAAATAGCTTCAGAGTGCAATAATCACATAAAGTCATCTGATCAAATAAAGGGCTTATCATGGTCCCTGAGCCCTGTCACGAACTGTCTGTACGGAGTAGTCTCAGATACCTGACCCAGAGCTGCCTGAGATGAGCAGAAAGACTTCTTCCACTTATTAAAATGACCTATGGCCCAAGTGCCACTGCTAGGTTACTCTCATCTTATGCTCTAGATCAGTCTACTTCACAAGCCCACTGTGGGAAAAAATGCATAAGTAGGTAGACCAGAAAAAAGGCAGCTGATGTGTATGTGTATTACCTGCTGTCTCAGCCCCTTTTATCCTAAAAGCCTCTCTCCCACCTCCATCTGCAGCCTCCTGAGGGGAGAGAGAGCTGATAGGAAAGGGTTACACTTTTCTCTACTGCTCTCATATCTCCTTTATTACACTCTTAGTAAGATGCCTTGAGACCAGTCTGAGTGCTTGTCTGCACTGACTGGTGGGGTTGTGCACGTGTACCTGGGTGTCCCCTAGGTCCTTTTACTTCTTCTTCCCTATTTTCCCCTTTTACTGTCCTGAAATGAATGTGAGTACTGATGCCAACCCCTCCTATACTCATTCCTCCAGCATGGGAGAGCCTATCGTCAGAGGATCTGCAGGGCAGCATTGACCTTCAGAGCTCTGCTCAAAACTCTGCTCAATTACTGTGCTTATTTGAGGCACAGTAGAGAATAAAACTGCTTACAAAAACAGTTTAGTAACACTAAGACTTTAATGGGCCAGGTGATCAGAGATAATGCTGCACTTGCAGAAATGAGGATTTCTTCATAAGGATACTGCACTTGGTGATACCAGGAGACTTGCTTTTTCACAAAGTTTAGATAGCTCTGCTGCTCGCAGTATATTCTTGTTGCTATTGCTCTTGCTTTTGGAATTAATACTGGGGAAAATCTCCTTTGCAGCTTTTTTTAGAGCACTGAATCAATTTCAATTCTGTCTCGGATAGTTATTTTTAATTGCGCTGGTTTATGTTATGACTTAAAGGTTATTTTAGCATGCCAGTAGTTTTATATAATATAGTTAGTTTTAACGTCCCATAAAGAGTTATGTAGAGAAACAAATATAACCTTTTAGGTAAAAGTTTAAGAAAGGGGCTAGTGGATCTCATGAGTAACCAGATAAAAACAGTCTTCAGAGGAAAATTTCTGGTGCTCAGATCAAAGATCAAGGACCGGATTCTTGAGTGTATTTTATCTATTACATTTTGTGCTACAGAGATCTAGGACCAGAGCCAGGATAACTCATCACAGAAAATTGTTTACTGACAGTTTTCACATTGAAACCCAGTTTTCTTAACCAGAGATATGGTGGTTGAAATTGGCTCAGGTCGTTCTTGCCTTGTTTTATTTTTTCCCGTGCTTCTTGAAGTTGATCAAGAAGGAAGTTCAGAAATGGGTCAAATGACTGATGTCCTTTCACTCTGGTAGGTGAAAGGCAAGAGGACTTTGGCAGAAAACATTGCAGATAATGGAGGTTTGCGAGAGGCTTTCAGGGTAAGTACATGAAAAATATCTGAAACATAGTATTATTTAAAAAAAAAAGGAAAAAGCTGTTTAGGCTCCATGCTGCTGAAAGGCACTTAGTATATCTTTCTTATCAGGCATACAGGAGATGGATTACAGAAAAGAGGGGAGGAGAAGAAGAGCCTTTACTGCCAGGCCTTGAGTTCACACACAACCAGCTTTTCTTTCTGAGTTATGCCCATGTGAGTAGTACAAATGTGTTTCAAATCCCCATCTATTAACCTGCGCAGCTAGCAGTGCAGAGATGAGACTGCTTTGTTTCAATAATCTACACCAGCCAAATCGAGACTTTTCAGGGTATAAGCAGAGACTTGTTCTTCCAGGACTATTATTTCTTTTATCTTTTTTTTGTCTTTGTCCTCTTCCATCTGTGGTGCCAGAACTGCTGAGATTATTCTTGGTTTTGCTCAGTGTTGTCAGAGCAGCTTTCTTTCCTCTTGCTGCTTTCCTCCACTACAAGTCTTTTTGCATCTATTGACTCCTTAAACTCTTCCCATTTTAGCTTCCCAGATTTCTGGTGCTTGCAATATGCAGCAGTTTCTGACTGCTTCCACTGCAGACTGCAAAACTTTGATAAGAGATGTGATTTTTTTTTAAGACAAACATATAGAACAAAGGAGAAAATCAGAAATTATTTACTTGATTAAAAGAGTCGGGACAAACTCCCCATATAAGAAGTAAAAGTTGTGCTATAAAACTGCCCACCAGTTGAAGAAATTAATCATCAAAACTGAAGAAACATGACCTAATGCAAACAGTGCAACCACCTCTGGCTGAAAAATCATCTCTCTGCTGAGAGTCAGTGTGGCACTGCATGTGTCTATGGCCATTTCAGTTTGACAATATCAACCAATGAAAAGAGTCCATTTAGGTCCTTTAGGCTGAGTTGACTTTCACACTGTGTCAGTTTTTCTTCAAGAAAACTTTGAAGCCATATGGAAGATCTGGGGGTCTCACAGGACTGCTGCAGGAATCATATGTCCAGTGGACCCTCTGATGGGAAGCACATGCACAGTGAGAGCAGTGTGTGCCAGTTACCCTTGAGCTCAGCTTATTTCCACAGAGCTCAAGTTACCCAACAGATTCATTCAAACTGCCAGGGCTGTCTTCAGCCAGGCAAAATTATACTGAAGTTTATATGTCTCGTGGGCAGTCTGGCTTAAAGGATGTTGTCAATAAGAAATATTCAGCACAGAGCTTAGTTAAGGTGGGGGGTGGTTAAATAGGATTTTTTCATGTAATGGATATAGCATAAGAGGAATTATTCAGATGTGCAAATATTCTCTGTAGCCTATTTTATGGTCAGTTACAATTGGGTCAAGTGTTATATCAGGAATAGTAAATTGGGGACCACTTATACAAACTTGAAAAATGTGTAATTTCAAAAGAACTGACATTCCCACATGGAGCAAATACATCAGGTAATATAGCTGCAATTCTAGACATGATAAGCACCATTACGTGTAACAGCTTTGAGACTAAGAAGGAGGCTTGGTAATTATTAAGGCATAAGGTGCTGCAGCACAAGCTGAAAAGCAAGCTACCATTGAAAAGAAATTCAGAAAATGAGCTAGTAAAGTGGCTATGAGTCAATGATGGGAATGTGTGGGTGAAGAATAACAGTGGGTGGAGACTGGATCCATTGCAGGATTTGAAAACCAAGAGAATATATCAACAGAAACCTGCAAGTTAGCAAAGGTGAAACAAAACACAAGTTTGTGGTGGTTTTCTATTTTGTGCGTTCTGTAAGTAATAGGCATCTTAAAAACAGTGGCTTTACATTCTGCTTTACTTATGAAGTCATCCCAGATAACATGTCTATTCCTGCTTTTTATCTTTTATTAGGTAAGATGCAACTCCTTTAGGCCAGAATCTGCAAGAGAGCAAATATATGTTGGAGCTCACAGCCCTCCCGAGTTCAGGTAAGTGCAAATAATGCATTTACTCAGTGTGCATATAGAACCTGTCACTGCAACACAAAGTGCAGAAATTTAGCATGTTAACAAGAGGTTTAAGAGCAAACACAAAATTGACGTGTGCTCTTGGCTTAGATTGAAATGGAACTGGTTTTATTAGGTTATCTAGTGCTATTACAATTGCTCTTCTGTAAAAATGAGGGGCTTGCATGTACCTTCAAAAGCAGTTGAACCAAAACACACTCTGATCCCTGTGATATCCTGTAATCATGGCCTGAGTATCTAAAATGTCTCATCTTTATTTTTTTTCCCCCGTGCAATTCTAGTTGTATATATTAAGAGGGTCTTTGATTTAATCTTCCTGAATTCATTAAAAGATTTAAAATTATTTCCTCGAATTATATTGATAATGCAAGCAAAACATGCCCTGTAAATTCAATTCGAGATTAAACTCTTCAGCTGGCCTTCAATATACACTTTGCTTGAAGGAGCCGTGATAGTCCTGCAATAACAAAGGGTCTGTGTCTTTGCCCAAAAGGCCTCCCACAGGCTCCCCAGCCACAGACATCCATGAACCCCAAGAAGGAGAGGCTGGAAAAGAGAGAAGGTTTAAAGACTGCATAAGAATTAGGAAGCCAATGTTTATTTCTGTGCTTCTCCACAGTTTGTGTGACCAAGAGCTGGTTGTTTCTGTTGAGTTTCTTATTGGTTGCATTTACTTAATTGTGTGTTCATCCTCAGTTGAGTTCTACATTACCACTGTATTTGGAGGAAGGATGTTAACTTCACAAGCTGATTCATAGTGGAGGCATCTCTGATACACTGGAAATTCATGCTGCTTTCTGTTGACTAAAGAGGGAGCCGGGATTCCACCTTCTCCATGGGTTAATTTAGGTGATATAAGCCCTCTTTGCCTCAGCTCTCTCTTGGTAAACTAGAAATAGCAACAGTGCCTTCACAGGGGAGCTGTGGAGTTGCTTCACAGGTACTATGAAATATTCCCTGGACACAGCCATATCAAAGCTGAAGATATAAAATTGGCATGCATAACAAACCTTAGGCCACTTATAACCAGAATGGGTTAAAAAATAATGAAACTGGAAACATGATGACACAAATTTAATATAAACTAACACTGCAGGTGTGTATTCTCTGTCTTGATAGACTTGTAAACTCTGCATTGAAACCTGCACTGCTGTGCCTTTACAATATCTGTTGCACCAGCTAGCAAGGGTAAATGTAGTGCAGTGTGCAAATGTGCCTGCCTTTTAACAATTGAAAATACACCATGACAATGAGAACAGAAGTATCAGGCTGATCTCCAGCCTACAGATTAGTATTTTTTCAATGGTTCCTACCTTTGGTAAGATTTTGGTAAAATAACCATCTCTTGCCTTTTAAAGTCCTCACATCTATTTACCTATACACATGATTATATATTCTGAATCATTATATAGCTACATTCTCATGAGATGGTGCAAATACCAAAATATACAGGGAAGCCTGGGGAGAGAGCATTCATGGGGAAAACTTATGAAGGAATCAGGCTAAGAAAGAAAATTCCAGAGAAGATTAGATTAATTTGGGGTCTAGAAAATACAGACAAAACTTTTGTTTAGTTTTTATATCAGATACTCAGTACAGGGTTCTGTTTCAGACAAGAAGAGAAACTGTGATGCTTGTCTGTTCTTGCAAATCATATCAACTGGACTAACAAATCATATTATCTGTTTCCCTCAGCTTTATGTCCCAAGACCATTATGAGTGTCACAGCTGTACAGCTAGTTTCAACATTGACAGCTCCTGCTATCCAAAAAACCCAAACAGTCCTTTTTAAAGTAATTATAAAAAGTAACTATAAAAGCTGTGAGAGATGAGCAACACATATCCTGAGCATAGGCCTGTGCATCTGAGCTAGTCACTCCAGGTTTTCACACAGAACAGCCATTTTGGAAGTATATCGGTATCCATCATCTTTCTCTAAGTAATAAGTTTAGATTACTCAGACTCTGCAAGTACATGTTTCTTTTGACCATCAAGGGAGCCCAGGGTGACCCATGCAGGGGAAGGTGTCTACTGTAGCTCAATGGGATAAAATCCAGACAACCAACCCACTCTGACTCCACAGCTAATCTCTGACAGCATCAAACCATGGGTAGTAAAGTCATGTGCATGGGCACATTATAATCTTTCTCCGACTATATTCTAATATTTTCAGTATTAGTGTGTGTCTTCACTGTAGTTGAATGCCAGTTTCAGAGCAAAATCCCTGGCATGGCAGGCAGAACTCCCACCAACTTCAGCAGCAGTTCTGCATGACCAATTCTTGCTGTTCCAGTCCCTGAATACGTATTTGCAATGTTGTTACAATAAAACTGTATATCTTCTTTCTTTGTAATTCTACCTACAAAACTGACCTTTAGACATTTTTTGTGCCAGCTGACTGCAAATTTTCTTACTCACATGAAGTCTATCAGTATAATAAGGATGTTTGCTGCCATGCTGAGCTGCGCTGGGAAGCTGATTATCTGCAATGGAGAAAAATGCCTTCCCACTGCATAGCAAAGAGGGTGAAAAGACATACAATTAATGTCTCAGTTGATACTTCTTTGCTTTTAACTCAGAATGCTGTTTACTCTAACATATTTCAGGTTAGTAAATTCCATGTTTAAAAGCAGAGGAAAAATCAGCAAACACACCAATCCCAACCTAGCAATGGTAAAATAACACCTTCTGACAGCATCAAATAATACAGACATGAAAGCAGGAGCCGAGGATGACTGCATACAAAGAGCAAGCTCTTCCTCTATGCCTGAAAGTGCCAGTCTCAGGTGCAGACACATTGTCTAGCTTGCATGAGGCAGTGATGTGCTGCTCTTTCAGTAACACACCATCTGTGGTGCAGCAATAGAGCTTGAGAGCTGGTCAGGGCAGAAGCCTCAGAAAATGTATTTCCAAAATGTCAGAGGAGTTGAGATGCTCACAAGGTAAGGCTGAGCTAGCCAACAAGAGAGGCTCTGTCTGCTCCCCTTTGCCCCCAGCTTCAGGCTGCAAAGTCCCAGGGAGCCAGCGTGTGTGTGTGTGTGCGCAGGTGGACAGAGGATGTTGTTACAAGAACCTCGCTGGCATGAGCCAAATCAGACCACTTCCAGCACGGCCATGATGTGTCTTTACATTCTCTTGCTTGCTGGACTGCAGCATTTTGGCAGGTACTGGAAGAAGGATTCTACCATGCAAGGCTACCACTGATCTCCCACCTCTGCTGCCAAGGATCAGATTGCTCTAAATTGCATAGGACCCTCAAGGTGTAATTGTTTTGTTGAGTTTCTAGCAAAGTAAGATGCTTCTCAAAGCACTGAATGGAGCAATATTATCTTCACATTAACTGGGAGTGCTTTTCCTGAACTTTTTGGGTTTATTTTTGGAAAAATTATATGGAAAGTCTGAAAATTAAACCTGAAGTCAACACACTGAAACACACACTCACAAGCCTGTAGTGTTTAGCAGAAGGCAACTTGCATGTCAATCACTTCCGTCTTTTCTTTGCAGAGTTATCGGTGCCATGAGCAACTTTGAAGAGTTCCGTAAAGCTTTCAATTGTCCAACAAATACAACAATGAACCGAGGGGCAGAATCCTGCCGACTGTGGTAGACGTCCATTCCAGGTCTCCTGTCAAGAGGGGTCTGCAATGTGAATTGCTGCACCTGAGCTCAAGCCCGCTGCTAGAGTTTCAGAATAACATTTTGCAACCTGGAGAGCTGTTACTTCAAATGCATCACCCTTATCCATGCTCATTACCTGCATGGATCTAACCACTCTCTATTCAGAGCCCAGAAACACCCAAAATGGAAGAGGAGAGGTTTTCTTTTTTATCCATAAAACTACTCCCGCTCATCTTCAGTTGCACTGCTGTTGATGGGTAACTGCCATTATCAATTCTAATTCCTGATTTATAGCTGGGCCAAAGGTAAATGCTAAAATCCAGTTTTAATCTATTACTCTGCAGGGGTGCTATGCAGAATGCTCCCACACAAAATTTATTTTTTCTGGATGAAGGAATTCATGAGACCTGCTATAAAGCAGCTCTGATCTACTGTGTGATACAGCATTTTCATAACTTAAACTGTCACTGCCCAGCATGCCATAAATGATGTTGCATGATGTAAAGACACACAAGACTTTATATAAATTAGGTTTAATATGTCAGATTAGTGCCTCAGGTTTTGGAACAGTTTCAAACTGAGAAAGCACCTCACGGTTTCCATCTGCTAGGACTAAACAGAAAGCATACTTGTCGGATCATAGCCTCTTCTAATTTTAGAACAGCTTATGATAAAAATCAATGTGTGATGAAAATCAGAGGCTTGCAGAGGGAATTCCCAGCACCATGATACCTAGAAACATTACAGCACTTCTTCCTATTTACAGTGTGGGCAGTTTTTTTCCTAAGGGGTGATTTTTACCTTGTGCTGAAGGTAGCTTCACCTACATTCATTTTTAAGCCTAAAATACTATACCAGTTTTAATCTAGGAATTTCTTAGTGTTTGAGTCTTACAGAGAAATGCTAGTAGTGTGCATGTTTGTCCTCATGTTCTAGGCAGGGCAGGGTGGCTTTTGATTTTAATGAAAGAAGAATATATGACTGAAAAACAATGCCAACAGCATTCAACTTGTTTGAATAAAAAAGAGCAGCTCAGGAGCAGAGAACTTTTAAATATAATTTACATGCAGGCCAGTTAAGTTTTTAATTTGATTTCTAACAATATTCATTAAAAAACCCCAAGCATTTTATTGCAGCAGAAAGACTTTAACACATAACTATTACTAAGCAGGGAGGGAAACCAAAACCAGCCCTTTCTTCTCCAGGAAAAAGATACGCATTTAACTGCTATTTATTTATACCTTTTGCATTGATTCATTTTTACATGGTAGAATTGTTTCAAATGGAGAGTTTCTTTAGACTGATTTAATTATTGCAAATCTATGTATATATCTTATATATATGCATTTATGGATATATACAAAAGTTATGAATTCTTCTATTTGCTTAAATTTTATTCTATCAATATAGATAGCAAGTTAACAAGATAATTTTTTTTTTACAAGGATTGATTAAATATTGTCCAACTGTCAAGGTTGAGGAAGGTTCAACTGAAGCTAAGTTTGAGGTTTGTTTCCTCTGTTTCTTTATAAAGTAGGGTGTCATCATGGAATCATAATTTATGGAAAGATACAGGTCCTCAAGCTACCCTTCAGAGAGACGGAAGCAGACATTTCTGAACCCAAGGCACTGTTGGCACTTCTTAGAAACAAAGTATTATGTTTTATGGGACCAGGACTTTCTTTTTTTCAATTTTTCCCTGAAAAAGTCAGTCTTGAGTGGAAAAGCACTTTTGCTTCCCCTGAGCCAGCTCCGTTCCTGAGTTCCATGGATTACAATTGTCATTTGAATAGCCACTAGTAAATTTTTCTCCTGGAGGTAGTTTTCACATAAACTTTGATGGCAGTATTTTTATAGAGACTTTCTTTAAACAAGGAAATGGGTCTTGAGCAAAATGATACAATTCTCTTATTAATGGGAAAGTTCCTTAGCACTGACAAGACTTATGTTGGTTGCTTTGGATCAACAGCCCAAAGTGCAGCGGTGATACCCTGGCCCCATTAAACATACTACCAATACGGTCATTGTCCTCAGAAAAGTCAAGACATCAACTCAAACACTTATCTAAACTTTCTAAACTACTGGACTATGCAAAGCCAGTTTCACAACAGTCAGCTTTAAGTTTTCTATTTTTATCTCTCAGATCAGAGATGTATTTCCAAGAGTTCTTCTCTCACGGCTATTTTCCAGTGGGAGAGATTCTTTAATTTTGTGGTTTACGGGGTTGTTTCTCTGTGCTGGATAGCAATTTCTTTCTAAAATGCCTGATGTTTGCTGCCTTAAATGTCACTCTTGCTAGATTTCTTTTACGTTTAATACCAATGTGTTTTGAACTGTGGTATGCATATTCACAACAACACAGCACCTCAGCAAAACTGTTTCATCCTTGCTAGGGCAGCTCCTGCAGCAGGCAGGGGTCCTGGTCCCAGGCTGGGGGAATAACCAGGAGATGGAGGGTTTGGGGGAAATGCACTATGAGGGAGAAAGAGAGGGCATGACCAGATTTTGCACCCCGATTTTAGCCATTGAGAGCGGCCTACACTCTGTCAGGAAAGCCAGAAGTCCTTGCTGACTGGCACATTGGTCCCAGTTTGTGGAATCCTTACCGTTGACTCAGGTTTTTGGTGCCTTGGGCTTCAGTCTTGCATATGTCCATGCAAAGGTTCTAGCCTGCCTCATCTGCCTTCTTTTTACCTCAAAACAAACAGCCAATGATGCAATTCAAAGTTCATTTTAGAGTCAGCTATTTAGGTACCATTTGAAAAGCAAAGCAGAGGGTAATTAAACACATTCTTAAAACTTGGTCACCAAAGATAGCCAAAATACAGTGATGGTTTCTGAGGGCTCTACCCATTGTCCCTGTTCTACCTGACTCCCTGCCCTGCTTTATTTTCATATTGTGCGTACTGGATCTATGCTAGCAATGCCTTCCTGTGCTCCTATCAGGCTCACTTATGACATCTATGCAAACAGATACTTCATCATATATATTCTTCCTCCAGGGCCTTTAATTTTAGGGGTTTTTTTACTTCCTATGATATTGAGAATTGTTTCTTCCTTTTGGCTTGGTAATCTTCTGTTCCACTGATCAGGAGGGTAAGGATCACCCGAATGAAACATTTTTGCCTGTGTAAATTTGAAGAGATATTTTTCTACTGTGTAGACATAAAGGAACAAGCTCTACTCCTGTCCCATGTCCTCTTATTCGTGTTCGGAAAATATGTAAACCTGTTATGCTATGCTTCTCCATGCTATTCCATACATGCTATGCTATGCTATGCTATGCTATGCTATGCTATGCTATGCTATACTGTTCCATCTTTTTGTGGCCCAACCCTGAAAATGCTAAACCACCACCTTATACATTGTATTTCTGCTGATGGCATTGTGAAGAAGCTAGCTTTATGTACACAAGTAGCTCTGAAAAAGCAGCGGTGCTATCCACCTGTGTAAACTGCATAGGTACATAAATGGTAACCAAGCTGGGTCTGGATGCTGAAGGACCAAAAACCCCAGCTACGTTATAAAGCTCTGCCTCTTGCTCTGTGGAAGGGAACTTTAGAATTCTTTAGGTACATATGTGTCATGACACGAAATGTTTGAATTATTTATACAATAATCAGGTGGTCTTACCCATAACTTTTTATTTAGCATTATTCAACAGATTACAGGCTTAGAAGTATATTTTATAGCAATATTATATATATATTTCCAAAGAAATATTAAAAGCCCGACAAATCAAGAAGCAGAAGTATAGCCAGTTAAAAGGTCTTTTGTGTTTGTGTCTTTTAATCTGGATTTTTATTTTGCTAGTCAGTTTGACTTTTAATTTTTCTTCTTGCCTTATACATCGTTTTAAAGACAATTTTGTTAGCCAATAAAAGCCAAAGTGGTGAAGATTTTTCATATGCTTGCAGCATGGCAAAAGTTGCTTGGCCTGTCACTGTACAACTCTACAGTGTTACCTCTGTAATATGCAGTCTTTATAAAATGTAATAAACAGCATAATTACACAGCCGCAGGTTCTCAAGGCTACTGTTACTGCCTGACACGCTAAGATCCTCCTCTGTGAGAGCCGTCTAGCCATCTTGACCCAAAGTTTATCAGGCTTCAATTACCCCCACTAATCTGCTGGAGGCAATTGAACATAGGGTGAGCTACTGTGGACACGGGCTGGATACTGTGGAAATTACAGCAGAGCAGGCGGCAGACCTGTCCCCACCGGAAGCTGTCGGGGCATAAGAAGAGGGTGGGAGATCCACCTGCCTGTCAGACTCACTCTTCTTCTCTTGCCCAGTCTGTTCCTGTCTTGGCCCACCCTGTGTAGCCTCACCTGCTTTTTAATTGCTTTTAAGCATTTTCCAGAAGTGCTTTCAACAGGATAACCCTAGTGCCATGCCTGAGTTTGAGCTGCTGCTCTAGTGACGTCTCTTCTCAGCCAGCACAAAGGAGCAGTTTCTCTGTCTTCCTGGCTTGTGGGGTCACAGCAAGTAGCTTACCTTGCTGATGCTCCTCACCGCGTACTTCATGAGCTTGACCAAGCATTTGTTCAAGGGCTGTTTAGGCACAGGGATGGTGCCAATGCCTTATGTATTACCAACTTGGCTCTTCCAGGCTAAATGCCCTCTTTCTTGGGCTCTGATCAGTTTCCTGACACTGCTTGGATACCCATAAGCAGTGATGCTGGCCCACCTTAAGGCAGCACAAAGCGTGTGAACAGTAAGGAGCAATTGTACCTGGTGGGGACTTTGTCTGAAGCTGGCCTTGTCACATCCTTTGAATGATGCTCTGTGGTAGCACAGCCTCTCAAAGCCCATAGATTTGTGTTGGCAGTTCTCCACAGAGCTCTTTGTTTGCAGTGGCAGGGACCCTTTTGTTTTTGGAAGCTTGCATCAGTTTTGTCACTGGCTTTACTGTGTAGCCTTACCAACATTTCCACAGGCAAAAGCAAAGTTTGCATAGAGGAAGACGAATGAACAAAGCAAAGGTTGAGGTTGCAGCATGAAACCAGCCTCAGCACGAGGGAAATATTTTGCTCAACTCTCATGGGGTTTGCTGAGCTTGCCCACATCTTGGAAAGATGCTTTAAAAATGGCTGTAGATCACCCTGAGGAATTCAGGGTTTATCTGCTACAGCAAGAGCCAGGCTTCACTAATCAGACAATTTAATCCCTTTTAAAATGTAATATATATTTTTTAAAAAAGAAAAGGAATTAAAGATTCCTGAGGGATTCTCCAGCAGAGCACTATGTTTTATTAAATATAACATCAAAGTTGGAAGTTACTGAGAATCAAGATAATGTGTTATGTTGATTTGTGATCAAAGAAAGAGATACAATGGCATAATTCTAATCATCCATAAGCACCACAGCTGAAACAGCTTTACATACAAGGTCAGACACATACATAGATGCATACATGGGTGTGAACTTAGGGATTTTTGGCGTTTTTGTTCTTTCATTCTAAAAATTTTAAAAATGTCTCTAACAATTGTATCACATCCACAGTTCCCAGTGTTTGAACTGGTGAAAATGTGACCTATTTGTTTAACAAAGCCTGGGGAGGGCTTCAACAGGAATTTTAAACCTTTTTCTACCACAAAGCTTACTCAACAGACCAGCACTGCTGTGAGCAATGGCAGTGATGGTTGGTTTATATAGACAATACACACTCCCTTTCTGATGATGTGAGTAGCGGAGTTTTCAGTATATGAATCTGAAAAAATCCGATATCACATCCTCTTACTTCAACACTAGCCAAGTATTTGGGTAAAACCAGGAAGAAAGAAAATCTCATCAAATACAACAACCAGGGAAACATGAATATACGTATATATGCCATGATATGCAATTAAAAACAGGCTTTTGTGGAAGATGCAGCTGCCAGGGGGGAATGGTTCACAAACTTGCCAGATCATTTCTGCTGGGATAAACACTTGAGTGCAAGAGACAAGAGACCTGTCTGCCTTTGTAGCTCACTGGGGAGTGTCTGGGTGTTACAGCTCAGTCTGCCTGAGGGGTCTCACTGTGCCCACTCAGAGGTTACTCCATCAGCTGGGGGCTGGAAGGGCTATCTGCCTTTTCTAGGGAGTCCAAAGCCCCTGAGGAGGCTTGTCTGCAGTTCTGCCACTGAATTCTAGCTTTATGTGTATTTTCTGTCCGTTTCCTCCAAGCAAACATAAGTCACATGAATCAACCAATCTCCAAAACAGAGCATTTTAAAGGAAAAAAAAATTAAAAATGGTGCCTTTATTAGTCCATGCTGCAAAACAATGCAGCACCACTGCATCCATCTTAAAAACACCCACATATTTTGTGGAATAGGGCTGCTCTAATCAGACACTTAACACATATGTTTTCATGTCATTCTACTAAAATGGAGCTTCAGTCTTTTGCAGTGGACAGAGTAGAGCAACGTGTGGGGTGATCGCTGAATAGGACAATAAAGAGAAATTAGAAACTCTTTTCTTCGGTGTTGTAAATCATTGAAAGCTTTTATAAATCATTAGTGTAAGTACTGCTATAAAAGAGAATATATATTATACATAGGCACAGCACAGGAAGTCTGTAAGTCTGTGTTATTTAAGTGTATATAAAAATGTCAGAAATATGAACTATTTTTTAAAAAATAGAATTTCAGGGTAGAGCTCTGACCTCGCTGACTTCATTGGGTGATTAACGTCTGTGGGGCCAGGATTTTTCTCCATCTGGATAATACACATAGACATCACTGATTTAAAACTATTTGGGACACATGTTTTGTTCTAGCCAGAAAAAAAATTTCTAGCCTTTGGGATTTTCAAAGTCTGCCCTCTCCTCAGCCATTTGCACTGGACTGACTCTGTTTACCCTTATCTAGCATGTATTACATTTTCATCCTTTTAAATACTTCAAGTTACTTTATCACTGTTTCAGAATTGCAAAGTAGGGGTTTCAACTTGACTTACCCAGATGAGGCCCCATTAACCATTGACGTGAATACAATACGTTCTATCAAACTAGATGTAGACTTATTTATGCCATTGAGGCATTTCTGTCTCCATGATGAGACAGAAAAGTTTCATGTTACTGGAGTGATGGGGGAATCCAACAGTGCCCGCAGCAGGAACAGTCTCTCCTGGGTCCAGGTGGTCCACCAGAGACAGTAAAAGCCGCTTGGCAAGAAGGCAGTGAGTGCTTGCCCTGCGCACCTTGCACTACATCCAAGATACTTAAATGGTACCACCTAGCAAAAAAAAAGACATCTACTGTCTTTTGAAAATAAAGAAGATAGATAGGAAATAAAGAAGATAGATAGGAAAACTCTAGCTACCATATTGACTGAGGACAGCAATAAAAGCACCCATGTCATGATCTAACAATGTTACAGCCTTGAGCATCTGCAGAACTTGTCTTTCCCTTTATTTTGAGATGACGCAAAAGGCTGTATGGGCTGATTGAGGAACAAAATCCCCCATCATTGGGAGAGCAATGCAGAAGGAGGGCTTGATAAGAAACATGGGACCCTATGTTCTGCTCAGACAGGAGTCACTAGCAGCTCCAGCACCAGTTCCTGCTTCAGCACCTCCTTACAGTCAGGTATAACTCATTTGGTTGGACCTCTGCTTCCTTAGGAAAGCCTGCCTATGAAAAAAACAAATTAAATAGGAAGAAAGAGGAGGCTTTGCACACAGAGATCTGTCTTAGCAGATGGGCACATCTTGGTTCACACAACCATTGGTGCAAGGACTGGCACAAGCAGAGGTGTGCCACCTAACCAAGTACCAGGGTTCATGTGTTTTCCCACCCCTATATTTCACTGCAGGTTGCCAAGCCTCTGTGGGTGTGTTGTCGCTGCTGGAGCTAAGCCCTGCCAACAGCGATTGCGTGTGCAGTGTGCATATATGTAATGTGCATAGGTGCAGCATGAGGATGTGCAGTGCGCATGTGCAGTGTTCATACGGGCAGTGTGCATGTGCAGTGCACATATGCAGTGTGCCTCCTGTCTGCCCACCACCTTCCCCTTATTCCTTCTCCCTCCTGCAGCTAGATGAAACAAGCCCAAGCAGGAGTGGGAAGGAAGCAGTGTGGCCCTTTCTCAAGCCATTCCAGCTGGACTAATCCACTGGAAGGCTCAGCTTGCAGCAATGGCATGTAGCAGCCCCACCTGGTCCCAAGCTGAGACAGTGGAAAGGTGTCAGATCATTTTAGAGACAATATAAGAACATTTCTCTTCCTAGCCTGGTCATGGTATGGCTTCAGCTAATAATTATTATTTTAGTTCTTCAGCATGTGATAAAAAAGCAAAATATGGAGCCTTCCTTTAGGGAACACTTTCATTATTTCAGCTGGGTTTTCCTTTGTTCTGCTGTCAGTTCAGCAAGAGCCAAACTAGCAACAGACCTGCTAGCACAGTACTCCTTGCAAGAAGAACATGTGTTGAGGCAATCACTATGTCCATATTCAGCATGCTTATTAGGCTTTGTTTTAATAAATCCAGTAATAGGCATTCAGAAGCAATGAAGGGAAAAGAATAATTTGAGAACAAAGCTGTTGAAAAGAATACAAGGCACACAGAGTAGAGAAGAGTGTGATTTTGGAGGTCTGTGCAGCTGTTTTATTTCTTTAGAGGATTTTAATCAACCTGATTACACTGGGAAACACACGGACTTCTAAAACAGTTTGGTGATAACCAGCCAGAAGAGAAAACAAAGAGGATTTTCCCACTCTCATATCCCTCTGTTTAATTTTCTCCTTTTCATGTGATTTGACAAATAAAAGTGCTATATTAGCTCATTTTAATTAAAAAACTGTCCATGCTGGGTTTTTTGCTAGAGAAGCAATTTCAGTCTTTGCCTGCTATATCATTCAATCAGAGATATCCTAAATGCTTTCAAGATTGCCATAGCTGCACCAATCCTATTTCCATCAGTGTAATGGCTTCCCCAGTGGATTGGAAAAACCCTGTAATTGGACATGTGCCCATCCTTTCAAGTGGGATTAGCAGGTCTGCTGCAGTCTTCCCCCGATTTCAGGGTCTGATGTTCTTGTCTTGCTCCTTCTGTACCTACTGTTGCAAAGCAACTCTCCAATGCCATCTTTTGAATTGGGTTATACAGACACAGCAAAGAGAAGGAGAATGGAGCTGTACTGTTGTGCAGCTCAGGTCCTTATTCTTTGCCTGCTTTTATAGGTGTAGGAGTATTGACCATAGAGAAATTGGTACCTTCTGTCTAGAATACAGAGCTCTCCCTGTGCAAACCTTTTTTACTCTGTTCTGTGTTAAATGGAGAACTCTAGTTTAAGGTTTAACATTGTCTTTTGATGATGAAATAATGGTTCCCTAGTTTAGTTCCTGCTCCTTAGGTTACCCTGTGTTCAGCTGGGAGCAAGTGGGTTTTCTTCTCAGCAGGACTCATCTGTCTCTTACCCGTTTCCCAAGTCTGAGCATTTGTGCTCTTCACAGTAAATGGTCTCTTGCAGGAGGTGTAAATGGTCCAGCTCTGATGGGAAGTTGAACATTCATTTTAAAAGATTTCAGATTACTTTAAGTGTATCTTTAGAAAAAAAAATAGAATACTAAGGAGAAATGGAGAGAGAAGTGACATTCACTAATGGACGTAATCAGATGCCAGTCTAAAATGCATTCCTTTGTTCAGCTGCAAAATATGGCCTTTTTGGAGGAATTATGGTGATAATTCTGTTGCTTGTCTTACTCAGCTACTCAGTTTTGATATCCATATGGTCCTTTACAGGCTTAAATCAGTGAACCAAAGAATAATTCCTGTTGTGCCTTTGATTATCCTTTGGGGGATCATTTTGTTTACGAAATTTCATGCTCCTGAAAAAATTTTGGACAGTTTCAAAGATGAATGCTTAATTTGAGTAGGGCAGACATACATAAGCATGGAGACCACAGGCATAGTGCTCATCTTCTGCCAATCCCTGCCAACCTGGGTTTCTGGTAGCAGATGTGGCAGCACCAAAGCATCTTTCTGCTAACCAACTGGTGGGACAGGCGGAGTGCATGAGGGGTGTTTAACTGGAGAGAGATGATTTCACACATGAAGATATGGGCTTACAAAATGGCTGATCCGGGTTTGATGCTTGCTGTGGAAAACTCTCATTTTAAGGCATTTCCAGATCTGTTTGTCATACGGGTGTTATATCAGGCAACAGGTCAGGATACAAAGACAGATCAGGTGGAACTAAAGGTGACAGTTCTCTGTTCATATGTCTCTTGGGGCATTTAAGTAAAATATCTTTGGTGTCAACAGTGCAGTGTAATAGGCCCCAAAAGAAAGAACAAAAACACTGGCTGTCTCCTTGTCTCCTTATCAAAGCTGAATTTCTCAGGAGCTCAGAGGGCACCTGAAGAGTGCCCATGACTTGCTTGGTTCCGCTTGTGCAAAGAGTGTATATCACTAGCAAATACAACTATTTAGAAGGAGCATATAGTCCTGAAAATAGTTGGTTTTGATACACACAATTTTAAAATTAATTTTCAGATAATCCTGGCAGGGATTAACTATGATTATACAGTGCAGGAACTGGAAGAGCCCTGCTTTCCATATCAAGATGACACAAAACCATACGATTTTAAGTGTGGTATAACAGAGATTTGAATCTATGGCAGAGCTCATGAATGTTTGAAAGCAAGGGTTTAAAAGCTGTTATTGCAAGCTGAACAAAAGGAGAGAGGAATAGGAAAGCAGGTCCTGAGTGAGATTTGGGTCAAAATATGCAGCAAGAATACAGGAAGATCTAAAATTACCCCCTAATGAAAGCCTTTTTATTTGCCAGACAAAGCTTCCAGGCCTTAACTGAAGTGCTTAGACAGTCATTAACAAGGAGGACATCAGCCAAAATATCACACAAAATGAGAAACAGAAAGGTGATTCTCAAGCTGATGTTGAAAAAGGCTGTGAGAGCTAAAAAAACATGCACGGTGTAGGAAATCAAGATGAAAACAGTCATATCATACCAAAAGAGTATTTCATAGGGGCAATGGACAGCGGTACAAGAGATGATATATAAATGGACAACTTCAAAACAATGTACTATTTTGACATTTTAAGTTGGAGATCTGCTGCCTCAGATCCCTACCGTGGACAGAGCAGTGCTCCTGGAGGCAGAGCCTGAAAAAGGAGCCTTGCTGGCTCTGGACCTTAATGCAGCAAATAGCAGATGTCAGTGTGTGACCAGGTGTGCGCTTTGTTTTAGTGGAAAATTAAGTGAAACTGGAACTCTTGCTTTATGTATCACTGCAAAAACTTAACAAGAGATAAAACATTTGACATCAAAGGCAAGAGGAGATAATTTTAGCAAGGTAGCTGGTATTTTTCTCTCAGATTTACAATGACAACCTCAAGCTGGAAAGTCACTTGAAAAAAAAAGGACAGGAGTCCAGTCAGCACCTCCTTTGATAGCCTCTGCTTTCTCTTCCTGCCACTTTCACATCCGATTTATTTCAGGAGAAAATGCCACAGATTTCTGCTAGTGAAGACAGTGAAAGTGTTGAACTCTCTATGAGCTACACTGTATTTCACGAGGAATATGAAGGTTAATGCCTGGCAGCAAACTAGAATCTTTAAAGGAAAGATCAAGAGCACATTTTATCTTCTAGGGTTTTTACATTTACATGTTGGAAACATGGTAATCTTTCATTGTGAAGAAAAATGGGAATATAACCCTTACTGTTTTCCAAAATTTTGTTTGAACCAAGATTCTCCTAGGAAGGCCTTAGGGAGCAAGTATTTGAAGGATACAGTGCTTTGTCCTTTGTCCCCTGAGTGTGTGCTCAAACCATATATTTAGATTTTTTCCCAGAGCTGTCTTTCATCTTTCCAAACACGCTTGACAGAAGTGGTGGCACTCCCAATCATCTGAATCCAATTCCAGGCAGATTAATTAATAAAGTGCTTATCTTAATGCCCCATGGGGAAAAATAAAAAGTTTTCCAAGTGAAAATAGATATAATGTGCTGGGAGAATGTTAAAATACAATTGGTAAATAATGTGCATTGTGAGTTTAAAAATACACAGTAAAAGTCAGAGTTTGGGAAAGTATTTGAGATGCACAGTAACACAACAGAACAACGAATTTTGTCTCTCTCTGATGTGTCTTATAAGATGAATTTTCTATAAGCTTTTTTCTTTGAGGATTTCAAATCTTCCATGGAGGGTTGACATCTGGAAATTATCCCTTTCCATCTGTGTGCTGCTTCCAAACCTTGAAAGATTTAGATGAGTTTGACTAGTTCCCTTGTGTAAATGGCTCCAGTGATTTCTTCCTTAGAGTTTTTCTTCCTACCAATGGGATGAATTTAACTAATTTGCTGCAATAAAAAAACTTAGAGATACCAGAAGAGCAGCTGGAGTTTAAATTAGCAAGAGATGTGAAGGACAATGAGAAGGGCTTCTACAAAAGAATCACAAAAGGAAAACTAAAGGAACTGTGAGCCTCCTGCTAAGTACAGCTATAGACTGAGGGACAAAGGACATGGCAAAGGCTGCAGTGGTCAGTGCCATTTCGCCTTTTTTGCTACTGAAGGTTGCCTTCAGAATCTGGTTGCAGAGTCTGGGGGAGTGCAGCAATACAGAAGAGAGGAAGACAGGGAGTACTCAGAATAAGGGAGAGTCAAGCAAGTTGGACATATAAGAGCCAGATGAACCCGATGGGATGTCCCTAGAACACCAGGGGAGGAGGCCAACTCACCATGTGGCTGCTCTGTAGCAGCTTTGGAAAGGCATGATAAAGTTAACGGACCAAATCCTCTTGGAGGTCCTGTCCAGGTGCTTGAATGCTGAAAGGGAAATTGGAAACAGTGAGCATAGAGTTACTGACATATTGTGCCTGATGAAACCAAACACCTTCTTTGATGATATAAAGGACTCTCAACGAGAAGAGAGTAGTGAATATTGTATATTTTGACTTTATCAAAGCCTTTGGTGTGGTTTCCTATAGTATCCTGCTAGCCAAACTGGTGAGATATGGTTTAGCTGGGTGGACAGTAAGCAATAAGGTGAATGGAAAATTGTCTGGACTACTGATTTTAAAGTATTGTAATCAATAGTGCAATATGAATGTAGTTGGTGCTAACTAGTGATAGGAAGTTATGATCCAACATAATTATCATTGCTACCCCACCTACGTTTAATTTCAGTGCTTCTTCCTATCTTTCCCCCAGAGGGTCAATAGGAGACTTAAACTACATGCTTCAACAGTGTCAGTCTCCAGAGGCAGCACGAAAGAGCAGTGTTTGGTAATTATATGAGTGCAAGTAAGGGGAAGGGGACTATCATGAGATGTGATCAGATACCATACAACAAGGGGAGAAAAAAAGAAGTTCACCCTTTGCCCCTTAAACACCTCATAACTTTGCAGCTGTATAAGAGGTCTGGGTTTTCTGCTGCCTGATCTGACCCACCAGTCCCTGTTCAGCAAGGTATTCACATACAGAAATCACTGCACACATATGGAGTGTCTTATCAAAGTCAACCTGATTTCCCAAAGTCTTACCTTCATATTGAAAATGGCTTGAATGGCCCAGCCCAGGGAGGGGACGAAGGGTCAGTGTACTGAGACAGGACTTAAGGCATCTCTGACCACATCTATAATAGAAAGTAGTGAAAAATAAGAGGAGTGGATACATAGAGAGAAAAATTGGTGCCCAGGACTTGACATCCCCGCTGTGCCTCTCCATTTTGTACGTGCTTTACTTCAGACTAGCTGCAGTCTAGCAGCAGTAGCAACCAGCACGAGCTGTTCCACTACAGATGCAGTCCTGAAGCACATCCACCAGCTCAGTGCTATCCCAGAGGAATCCTATTCATGTCCTCCATGATATAAATGTGCAGTTAAGTGGGGATCACTGGGAGACTCGTTTCAGAAGCACACTGTTGATCTCAAATAAAATGCTAACACCAGTCCCACCTTTAGAGGGCATGGACAAGTGTCCACAGGTACACACGTACTGCAGACCACCCAAAGCTTCAGAGATTCCTGTGCAAGCATCTCCTGAGGTCACTACAGACCAAGTGTTGCAGCAATACAACCAAGCCAGTGTGATGCTACACCCAAGCTATTTTGTCCTGCTGAAGCAGCATAACACAACCTTGGTGCAGCTCTGCACTGGGTGACACACACGTCCCCTTGACAGCAGTGCTCTGTGTGGCTGTACCAACGCATGGGCAGCCAGCTCCCCTGTGCGGTGTGTGTGTGCTCTTCGTCTCCAGCACTCCCTCTGTCAATAAGGACAATTTTACAAGCCTGTGTCTCTGAGGACTGTGCTTCAGGAAGAGAGAGTCATACAAATACAAATACAGATGGGAAACCGAGTGTTTGCAGGGCTGAGCCCTGAATCACAGTCCAGGAAGCAGTTGTAATGACAGTACATGGCTGAAGAAGAACTACAGCCTTTGGACTGGCTGTAAGGACTTTATACAAAAGGGTACCATATATTTCAGGTCACTGCAGTTCTTCCTGACTGCAGCTTGCACTATCACAGTGACTGGAAGACAAAGAGGTTTTCTGCTAAGAAATCCCCACAGATGCTCTGTTTTAGCAGGTCAATTGCTTCTCTTCTTCTTTGACCTTTCTTCTATGCATCTGCTCTTCCCTACACATACAATAAAACATTTTCCTTTGACACTGTGCAGGGCTCTGCTTAAAAAGAGCTTGGTGTAATCAGGTGTGTTCCTAGCGAGCTGCAGCCTGCAGCACAAAGACACCACTGTTTTTCAGGAGGCTGCTCAGCAATGTTCACTCAACAGAAGGGACCAACAGTATGGCAATATCCATCAACCCCCTGCATTTGCTTGTAATTAAAGAAAGGTCAGTGGCTGCACCTCTGGGAGAATCACGCTTACCTTTGCGCATCCAAAACCCAAATATATATGAATTTCACAACGGAAACTTCCTTTGACATCCAGAAATGTGAAACCTGAGACATGAACAATATTACTGTGCTAATCTAATACGGTTGGTGAAGCCCATTTGCCCCCACAGCTGGTTATAGAACCACTGTTAGGGTAATATTTGGTACCTGACAGCAGAAGCTGTTGTATGTTCCAGTTTTTTCATGCCTCACTGCTACAGAAAGGCCCTGATTCACACCACTTCATTATCTTCCCTCGGTTTTATAGGCAGCCAGAGGGCATGCTGGATCCTCAGTTTGTTTGTCTGGATCCAGTCATTAGTAAATGACGTGTAGTGAGCAGTGATACGCACCTGGACATTTAGTGTGAGGACCTTCTTTAGCATTCAGATTGGTTGTGCTACTCCAGCCAAAGCAATGTGATCTTTTTCCTTATGCTTTAGTACTTCTAGGAGCCATCTCATCAGTGGAGCAGAAGTACCAAAAAGCAAGGATGAAAGAGAAGGAAGACAAGCACAAGACTCCTTCCCATGAAGCAGTTTGCTAATAACACAAAGATCCCGTGGCCAGGACCACAGCCACGTTAGGATGGCAATCTGAATGGCAGCACAGAGTCATAGAATCACAGAATCAGCTGGGTTGGAAAAGACCTCTAAGATCGAGTCCAACCAGTCCAGCACTGCCAAGGCCACCACTAACCCATGGCACTGAGGGCCTCATCTACACAGTGTGTGAACACTTGCAGGGACGGTGACTCCAGCTCTGCCCTGGGCAGCCTGTTCCAATGCCTGAGCACCCTTTGGGGAAGGAATTGTTCCTCAGCTCCATCTAAACCTCTCCTGCTGCAGCTTGAGGCCATTTCCTCTTGTCCTATCACTTGTTACTTGGGAGAAGAGACCTCCTCACTCCATCCTGCTTTCAGGTAGTTGTAAGAACTAGTTGTAAGAAGTACCTAGTTGTAAGGAGTGTGCAAGGTGTTACAAAGGGTGCACATTGCCATGGCTCCACCGAGGTCACAGGAGTCATGCTCCATTACTGCATCAAGTCTGGCCCCATGTTTCTGTGGCGCTTTGAGATCTGAGGCGGGAGGAGCAGGAGGCAGACCCAGTATTCCTCCTGATCTATGTTTATCATTAACACATGGCATCTATTATATATTGTTACCATGTTTTGTTGTTGATCGCGTGCCTGCAAGCAGGCCACACACACTGTGACAGCTCTGCTCCCTTCCTGATCTCGTGCCTCCACACCTTTTCTTTCCATCCTTCTGTTCATTCTTACTCCTCCTCTTTCCTTTCTCTCTTTCTTTTGATTTCCCCCTCTCCTCGGCTTGCACGCACGCACACACACAAACACATACACATACAAAGCCCTTTCACAGTTGGATCATCTGTTCTTGGCTCTCGCCCACATCTCTTTTTGATGTGGTTTCTAGAGGGTTTGGGCCAAGTCCCCCATTTCTCTCCCTGACATCAGGAAGCCTGCTGCAGCCTCTGATTCCAGCCGGATCTGGTTAACTCTCTCTTAGGAAACCTTGCCACCTACCAGAGTAAGACTGGGGCTGTGAGCCTGGCCGGAAAGGAGAAAGAGGACTTGAGCTGCCCTAAGTTACAGCCTGATATTCTGGACAGTTACTCATGATACATACAGTAATGTCCCTGAGCACAGGACAAGGTCCTGACTTGATGCAGCGTGGAGTGGCTGGAAGCACTGGCTGTGAAGCTGCTCCATTAGATCTGTTTCCCTTGTTGGGGTTTAGTGCTTCTCCTCTGCAAAGCTGGCTGCAGTGAGCTCTAAGCTGGGCTGTGGCTCTGCTTTCATTTTGGAGCTTCTCCTAAGGATATAAAGCACAATCTTGATCTCAGCCTGGGGTGTCTTTTGGCTCGCTTGAAGCCCTGTCTAGTGCATTGCTGCCGTTGTAGCTACTGTATGGGAGGGCAGCCTGTTCACTTGAGACCAAGAGAGAGCCACGGTCCTGGGAAATGCAGCCTTCAGTCCTACAGATGATTCATCCTCCTTCGGAAGGCAGTGTGAATATGGTGTAATTGGGCATGTGAGAGAGTGAGTAGACAGGTTTAGAAGAAGCTTAACAGCAATTAGGTTACATGACCCCTCTTCTCTGGGAGGTTTCAAAGATCCCAGGTCATATTTGGGTACAGAGGCTGTTCTGAGTGCTCCTGGTGTGATTGCTCTGCGGCAGCACAGCGGCTGCATCGCATCTGAAGTGCGTTGGAGTCCCCTGGGGGCTGCTGTTAATAGTTGTGCTTTCAGCATAGAGTGAGTGGATGGGACAAGAGGACAGGGCAGGGGACACAGCACAGCCCTCTCTTCTCAACACCCTCCTTGTGAACTGCCTGCTCAAGCTGCCCGTGTGGTTTGACTCAAATCTTGTGAAGTTGACAGCAAAACTTTCACCAGCCTCAGTCCAAGAGGAAACCATTTTCAGACAGGTCAGTTCCAGGGCCAGGGGTGCGATTAGGAAAGAAATACCTGGAAGTTTGCTTTAATAAAGTGGGGAGGGAAGTGAGAGTAGATTGCTTTGGGCATGGGTAATGGGGCATGGAGACCTCGATGACTCAGCCAGCACAGCCAACTCTGTCCTGGTCACTCAAGCTGTGGCTGCTTGTCCTCTTGTCTGAAATGAGCCCATCAGCTCAACCTGCTACCCAGCAGGCTCATGTCCCCTGCCACAAAGCATCTTGCCATGTGGCACTAACTGGTCCTTGCTGGCCACACCAGCCGGGAGCCGGAGCCGGAGGGGCTATGGAGCCTGGACCCCTTTGGCTTCTCTCGCGGCTCAGTGATGAGATGGAGACGGTTTTCCTGTGTGCTCTGTGCACGCAGCCCACACACAACCTATGCATGTGCTGCAGCTGGGGATCCTGGATGGAATTTGTTCCTTTCTACAAGGAAAATGTGAATAGAAAGGGCTAAGATGCCTCGGGCTCCCCCAGCCTGGGCCTGGGGTGCTGGGACAAGCATATAGCTCCTCCCTGAAAGTGGCTAATAGAAATCAGTCCTGATTAGGATTAGTCCAGCCAGCACTGAGCTGGCAGGCTGATAATCTAATAAAAATTCCCAGGATTGGTTTCCTCTGGGGAGGATTTGCTGGACGCGGGAGGAGCAGGATTAGCCCAGCTGTGTTAGGGAAGGGAGGGCAGCCCAGGGTGGGCAGGGGGGAGCGAGACAGGCAGCAAGAGTAAGTGGAAGTGACAGGGTCAGGCCGGGCCTTTGTCCTACAGCCTGATTAGAGAGTCTGCCCCCAGTTTCTTACACTTTGGGATGTTGTCGGACAAACTGGAGCTTAAATCTGTCAGAGCGCAGCAGAGATTGGAGTTGACATCCCGGGAACATATTCCTTGCTGTGCAGAAATCCAGCCCTGCTGGGAAAATGTAAAATGCCCATCCCAGCCCCCTCCGAGCTGGAGGAGATGCGAGCTCAACTTCTTCCTTCAGCTATGATGGGCGGTTGAGGCTGAGCAGCAGAGAGGCCTGTCCAGGAGCAGGTATCTGCCATGAGTGCTCCATGTCCAGTTCCAGACTGGTCTCTCCAGCTTCATCCGCTGATGGAGAGGAAGTCCTGGAAGGCAGATTCTTGCTCTCATGCTGAAATCACCAGGCTGTGCTTGATGTGGTGGCAAAGGTACCCACCATGTGCGAGTGAGAACGCAGCAGGAGATCCCTCTTCCTCCAGGGAATCTCAGGGTGTGCAGAAAAGCTCCTTTGTAGGCAGTGAGGAGGCCTGAGGCTGCAGGGAGTGGAGGTGCCAAGGACTTCTTTGGCTGATGTTGTTGAGGAAGACCCTTAGTAGGGAAGGCAGAGCAGGGAGGTCTTTTCCAGGCAGCATTAGCCAGACCCAAGCTGTGCACTGAGGAACGTGCTTTGCAGTGTTGCTGGTGTTTTGGCAGCCCTGAGCATGCTCCATTCCCCACCTTGGGTTGCCTGGGGGGTGTGTGGGGCAGTGGCCAGGAGCTCTTGTCAGCCCTCATCTGGCTGCACCCTTGGGTAGCAGAGGGAACCCTTCTGCTGCAGGGCTTCTGAGCCTGCAACCCCTGAAATGACTGTGAAAAATATAACTAACCCTGAAAAGTGCATGCCCGTTCCTGTAGTTTTAAAGCAAGAATATGCAGTGGGAAGAAGAACAAAGACTCAAAGTTTTCACCTAGGTGTTGCACAAGATGAGCTGTGGGTGATTTCAGCCATGTTCTGGTGCATCATCTAAAGGTGTCCTGGCAGTGTGCTCTGGCTTCCTCAGCTGCAGTGTTTAATGCTCCCTAGACAAGGTAGGAGAGAAAAGAGCCCCATGATCTTCTGAATTCATCCTTTAACTCTCACCATTACTGCCTTCTGTTCCTCTTCGACTCACCTGGATTGCCTTTCCTGTTACTTGCTTGGGAAGTTCACCACAAATCCCAGGCTCTTCACATGTATCTCATCCCTCTGGGACACTGCAGTTGGATAAGGACTCCTGCAGAGAGAGACCCTTCAGAGCACTGTGGGGAGCCCTGTGGGGAGCCCTGCCTGGAGCAGGAGAACCAGCACAGCCACTCCAGATGTTCCTGGACACAAGGCAGGAGCTGTATGGGATGCAAACCCCCTCCTGGAGCCTGAGCTCCATTGAGAAATGCCTTCAGAGCTCCAGAGGTTGCAGAATGTGTGAAGGGTTTTTTTCCCTTTTACAGCTGCCCCTACTGTGTATGGGCTGAAGCATTTCCCAGCTGAGAGCATCCCTCTATGGACCAGCATCCTAAAAGCTCTGGGGTCTGGCAGTTGCTTGGGAAGCACCCCCCTAACCCTCAACCCCCACCCCAAAAAGAAAGAAAGAAAAAGCCTCTAAGATGAATCCAAGATAACTAAATAACGAGAGCACTGTCCTCTCCAGGCTCGGGTAGCTGCATATATGATTGTCAACTTGATGAAATCCCCCCGGATGTAATGAGCTGATTTTCTGCTGTTAATATTGCATCTGCTGATGAAGGATTCGTTAGGATAATGGAACGAAGCTAAAATATAAATGACTCGCTGTCAAGAAGCAGCTTTTGCTTGTGTTCTCCTGACAGTTCCTCGGCCATGGCGAGGGAGTTTTGTGTGCTCCGCACGCGTTCGCGAGGTGTGTGCCATTATTTGGTGCTGCAACAGGGACACACGTGTCAGCGCGTGTTCCCTCCCAGCCATTCCCTGGTAGCCTGGAAGCCCATGGTATGTGCCCATCCCGACCGGTGCTTGCCATGGCTTTGGGGACCAAACGGTGCTGCCAGCACAGAGCATCAGCCAGAGAAAGTTGTTCCTTTGCTGGGCTGAGGCTGGCAGGAGAGGTGAGGGGAGATGTGCCACTGGGAGAGGATCTGTGCTTTACTCCAGGTCTTTTTCCTATCTGGCGTGCTCCTTTTTCCATGCTGTTTTGTTGCCAGACTTCGGTGGGTTTTCATTCTGAACAGGAGAAATCAGTTGAAGTGTGTTAGAGAGTGGAACTGATTTTTCCTCACAAGGCTTTTAGAAATGTAGAGCATCGTTTTCATTGGAAAATGCAAAAAAGATTCTGATAGAAGTGATCTTGTAATTGCTGAGTAGCAATCTGACAGCTCTGCAGAGCTCCTCACGGTTCCACTGCCTGCCTGGAGAGATGGGGTGGGTTTTCCTTGCAAGAAGTCAAATGGAGGGGATTTCAACTTTAAGACATGTTCCACACACGTGGCCCCAGCAGCAGCTTGCTGATTCCATTCCAGGGCTGTGTGCTTGCATCCGAGTGGGGGCATATCTTGGTTATCACAGGAGGAAAACCTAAAAGTAGGTTCATAAGTATCTTCTCTATCTTAGACCTGTGTGTTTCCTAACAGCATCAACCAAAACAGAACATTGCCAACCCCTGTGCTTAAGGCCATTTGGTGTTTTCCCTTAAAATCCATGTTTCTGGACACAGGAGACCCAATGAGAATCTCAGCTTTCATTGTTTGTTTGGGTTCTTTTAGTTTTTAATCACATTTCCCACTCTTCTGATTACCAAGGAGAGAAGAAGAAAGAAACAAATCATTGTAATAGCTCAAAAATGAAATTAAATTACACCTATTTTTCAAATCACATATTTTAGGGGATCAGATGTTGATCTGATGTTGGTGAAATCACGTGCTGGGGATCAGAGCAGTGGGTTTGGCTCTCAAGCTGACACTCCAGATGTGCTGTTCTTCCAGAGGTGTGAGGTGGTGGAGTCCCAGCCCCTCTGACCTGCACATCTTTGGTGGACATGAACACAAAGCCTTGCCTGGCCCAGCTCGAGTTGTGGGGAGTTCCTCTCACTGCTCAGTCTCTTCTCCTAGCGAGGAACAGGGGTGGTTTAATGGAATCATTCTTCACAAAAGACCATGAATATAAATGATGGGGGAGGGAGGAGACACATGAATATGATGCTTGAAATGTTGCATTGAAACATGTTTGATGGAAACCAGCTTCCTGACAAAGTGAACTTCAGAGCGTGTGCCTGTGGCTTTGTGTAACGTCTATGGACCACTTCAACCCTTTTTGTGAGATCTCTTTGCTCTTCCTCATGCTGAACACTGCATGGGAGAACATTTTGAACTAAAACATTGCTTTCCCCAAGGTACTCGGCAGGAAGAAGAATCCTTTTCTGAGCAGTGTTCATCTGAAGCAAGCATAAGGAAAGGAGGGTGGTGATGGAGGTGGTGGAGGCACAGTGGAAGGGACAATGAAGTCCAGGCCTGGCTGCCCTGTCCCCCTGGGATCCCTATAAAGGCAACTCTGCATCAGGACTCTGTTGTGCCAGGGAAGGCAGAGCAGGGACACTTCCCAGGGGATTAAAGTTATTCCCAATGGAAAGGTGGTTCAGAAAAGGTGGAAAGCCTTTTGTGTTTCTGTGCTTTCCATTGCACAAGCTTTAAAGTCCCGGACTCACAGAGGAAGAAGCTGGTGAACCATTTGCCATTCCTTTGCTGCCTTTTGGCAATAGTAGCAGCCAGTCCTGGGCAACTGAAAGTCATGAGCTGGGAGCCGAAAATGTGAGCTCATCGCTGAGGTTTGGAGATGCAGGTAAATGCCAAAGGGTATGACATTCTTGGGCTTGTTTTCTGAGTCCTTCAGCCTTCCTGGGCTTTTCCCTGCAGAATGAACCTTGGCAAAGGGGAGGAGGTGGGCAGGGAGCTCTGACCAGCGTCCTTCCCTCTTGGCATCTCCCTGGCTTTTTATACCAGTTGCTTAAAGGCAGAGAGCCAGACCCTGAGCCAGCATAAAGCAGCACAGCTCCATGGTGTCAGCAGGGCCTCCCTGATGCACACCCATCGGGCTCTCTTCCTGGCATCAGGGAAATGCTGTTGAGGAATTTGGTTGCAAATTCAAGCACTGCTTGGCTGGGATGGAGCGTCTGTGGTGCAGGACAGACCCACTTGGCCCTGGAGCTTGTTGGTGTTGGGCAGGTGCGACCTCCAGCCACCAGCCTTGTGGGGAATCAGAATCCCAGACTGGTTTGGGTTGGAAGAGACCTTAAAGCTCCTCCAGTTCCAGCCCCTGCCATGGGCAGGGACACCTTCCACTGGAGCAGCTTGCTCCAAGCCCCTGTGTCCAACCTGGCCTTGAACACT